>PVJA010037316.1:0-20481 GCA_004027025.1 Myocastor coypus
CCTGGTTCCTCTCAAACCTCCCTCTCAGACTAAGCGTCCCCTGCTTCAGCCAACAAGGTTCCCAAGCCCTACGCCTACTTCTACTGCTGCTTACTGACACTCAACCCCCTACCAACTACCTGATACCACTAACAATCTTTTTAACTTAGTACTAGGAGCTTTTGCCACTCTAAATGTTTCAGACCCACACGTCACATAGTCCTGTTGGCTCTGCCTTTCAGCGGCTCCTCCCTATTATGAGGAAATAGCTTTAAATGTGACCCTCATAAGCTCCTCATCTGCTTCGGACTGTACTTGGGAACTGAATTATAATATTACTCTCTCCAAGGTTTCTGGAAAAGGGCTTTGCTTAGGTAACATTCCTCCTAGGCTGTTGCATTTGTACGAACACCGCTACACATCTTCCTTGGCCCCCAGCCAATACCTAATTCCCCCTGGTGGGACTATGCTAGCATGTAATAAGGGACTTACTCCCTGCCTGCCTACACGGGTCTTTAAACCCTCCACTGATTACTGCGTGTTGGTTACTGTTTTCACTCGGATTTTCATACATCAGGCTTCAGATCTGACTTTACCACCAAATGGTGGTCGAATGAAGAGGGAGCCTGTCTCGGTAACTTTGGCTGTGGTAATGAGAGCCGTGGTTACTGCTGGAGCAGCCACAGGAACAGCCGCCCTTGTCCAAGAAAAATTAGCCACCTCTAAGCTCCAGAATGCTATAAACTCGGACTTAAAAGCTATAGGAAAGTCCATATCTGCCTTTGAAACATCCCTCACCTCGCTTTCGGAGGTAGTTCTACGAAACAGGAGAGGATTAGATTTATTATTTCTTTAAAAAGGAGGGCTATGTGCCGCCCTAAAGGAACAATGCTGTTTCTACGCAGACCATACAGGGGTAGTCAGAAACTCTATGGCAGACCTAAGAAAGAAAATACAACAACGGGAAAAAGAACTCCAAGATAACCAGGGACTTTTTGAATCTTGGTTTTCCCAATCCCCATTGTTAACGACCTTACTCTCGGCCCTAGCGGGACCTCTTGTTATCCTATTACTGGCCCTCACTATTGGGCCCTGTATCTTAAACAGAATCATCACTTACGGGAGAGAGCAATTAGCTTCTATTAAACTTATGGTAATTGGACAACAAAACCAATATGTGCCTATACTCCGGGAAGACACCGGTTTTTAAGAATAAAAACCAGGTACTAGCAGAGGGGGAAATGTTAGGCATGATATATATATATATATATATATATATATATATATATATATATATATATACATAGTTACGGATGACTAGTGCATATCTGCTTAGTTCCTGATAAGACTCAAGTGAGTTCCTGTTTCCTTAAGTTTTCTATTTTCTGAGACCTTTAGGTTCCAATTTCCCCTTTGGTTTCCTGGTCAAGAATAAAGTCACCGCATTCCCATTAGCTGCCCATGGGCTCACTTCCCCGTTAGCTGCCCGAGGGCTCACTTTCCCGTTAGCTGCCCGAGGGCTCACTTTCCATTAGCTGCCCGCAGGACCCGCACCATCCCGAAACACCCCAATCACCTTCCCCAATCCCCCGAATAACGTACGCTATTGGCTTCTGTGAAACCTGCTTGCTAAATCCCTCATTAGCATAGACACCCTATAAAAACCCGTGCACACAGCGGCTCGGGGTCGCTCTCCTCGGGGGGGAGGGGGGGGGGATATGACCCTACGCCGGCGTAGCCAGAAAAAGCGCTATAACACCTTTATAATAAAAGAGCTCTGTAACACTTTGAGGCACTGACTCTTGGCTCATCCTTCTCCCGACGTCTCCAGGACCTAACAATAACAATGCCATCCCACAGGTAATCTAATCCAAGAAACAGAAAGAAGCAACATTTTGTGCGGCACATTTATTGCTTACTGTATTCCTCCAAACAGCTCCCTGAATTAACGGACAAATGATCAGCGAATCCTTTGGGGTACAGAAAGTGGAAAAGGATTTTAATAAGTAGATGAAGTGCCTTAAAATATTGACTATCTTACATTTTGCTTCCAATCCATACACTGCTGTATCCCAGCGCTGGTGCTCAGTTGGTGCTACTGGACAGTGCAAGGCCCTTTACAAAGTGGCGTTTGGTCAGAAGGTCCAGGTCCTTGGGGGCCTGTGAGAGGACAGTGAGATCCTTGTCTCCTCTTGTTTCTTTCCTTCCCAAGGCCAACATGCAAATGGCTTGGTGCTCATGTACACTCTCCATTGTGTTGCGCTGTTTTCCCAAGGCCACGGACAGCAACACTAACTGGTCTTGGACCAAGTGCTACCAAGTGTTTAACCAAATACACTTTCCCTCTGTATAAGTGGAGTACTTCAGGTGTTTTGTTACAAAAGTGGAAAGCTGATAAACTTATTTGGTTGCCAATCTTTAGTGTATTCACTAGTGTATGCTGTGTTCTTTATCTTCTATATCACTAACATTATGCCAGACATATTTTGCTGTTTCCTGGGGAATAAGATTAGGGCATGTATAAAATTTAAAAGACAAGCAATGCATACTTTGTCTCTGGGCAGAACGAGATACATGATCTTGACAAATATACAAAAGACACAAAATCTTTGTGTCTTAACATCTGAGATTCTTCAGGTAAAAGCTTACAATGTCACGACTCCCTGGTGGTGGAATAGAAGAGAAACCATGGATTTAAAAATCTTTTCAAAAACCCTAGGGCATTTAGAGCCTAGAAGCTAAAAAATCTTCCAACAAAGGGTAAGATAAAATAAAGGGTACAAGTGTCTGAGAATAACAAAAAAGCTTTTTATATACTCGAATGACAGAGAAGGTCAATTTTGATGTCAAAAGAGCATGCAGAAGACACAAATTCTTTTAACACTCTTGAAGACAATGTAACCTCTTTTTCAACATCCAGTTAAAAGTCGTACTTGGTATAAGGTCAAACTGTAACATATATTTCCAAATTAACTTTTTCCCTTATTCTTTGTAATGAGAAATTCTAAAAGAGTTGAGATTTTAAATTAATATTTAAATGTTTAAATTCTCCCCTATCCCTATTGCTAAAATTGGCCTTATAAGCCAGTTCTGGTCAACAAAATATTAAGAGATATCTGTTATTGAAATTCTGGGAAGGTTTCCCTGAGACAAAAGGTCAGAGAGGTTTCCTGACTTGAGCATAGACATACAGACTACAAGGCTAAGAGCGAGACCATCAGATATGAGCATAAACTAGAGATGAAAAAATCACCGCCCATCCTGTAGAAAAAGCCTGCCTGTCAGCACCAGTATCTGTCTACCTACAGATTTCTCACATCAGAAAACTATGCATTAAAGCCAAAACTTAAAAAGTTTTCTTTTACTCGTGGCTGAACCTACTTGAAAATACATATCAAAATTTTTAAATTTGCCACTGGTAGTATATGAGCTAATACTATTTTGAAACCCACCTCAAATATAATTTATAAAGCAAGTAGACAAGTTGGGAAATCCTCCCAGTATAAAATGAAAATATTAGCTCAAGTGATATATGAAGTGTTTCACAACATGCTTCTCAGTCAGATTGAGTTTACTTATTCATTTATTGTTATTATTTTTTGATACAGGGTCTCACTATGTGGTTTGGGCTTGTAGCGATCTTCCTGCCTCAGCCTCCCTAGTGCTGAGATTGTAGGTGGGTACTGGCACGGCACGCTAGCACAGCGTACTTTACCATGGATTCAGGTTTAGATGTTGCACTTGGCTGGCAGGCACGTATGCTGCTGCGCTATCTCTTCAGCTCCAGATTAGGTTTAACGTCATACTTTAGGTTTTGACACTTCAAGGAACGGTAGCAATGCAAACAGAAACATCATGGTGAACAGCTTCCTGCGTTGGATCTGGATAGGTGCATCAATAAATCTCAGTTAGTTGGAAGGAGATGAGAGATACGAATTGTGGGGAGTGGACTCTGTTGAGCCGGGCATGCTGACACACATCTATAATCCTGGCACTCTGGGAAGCTGAAGCAAGAGGATGTTACCTCTTGTCACCCTGGGCAATAGCAAGATTCTGTCTCAAGGTTAAGAACAAAGGCTGATGGGAATTCTTCTCAAAGTGAAAAAAATTTACACAACATCAGCAAATAGCTCAACAAAAAAGTAGTGGCTTCATTCTCTCTACCAAAGACACACAAACAAAAACAAGCAAATATATTACTGTATAGGCCAAAGGCAATGCTTCTCATTTGCTGAGTAAAGTACATAATTTTAGCTAAAATCATTTAATCTCACACTTCTGTATGTGTAATTATTGCTAGCAAGGAAGACTACTCTAAACTTACTGTTATTCCTTAGAAAGACACTTCAAGGTCGTTTATTGTATCACTTACATTTTCCCCAATTATTCTGCAGAAGTGGCTATCAGTTCTGCTAGTTCATCTTTACTGGGTTTTTGTAGAGCTGTTTTTTTATTCCTGATGGCTAAGAACCTAGTAGTAGATTAATTTAGCTTCATTCTGGATAAAAAGTTATGTAAATGTATCACTATAACATTTAGAAAATAAACTGAGACTTGAGGTTTGAATAAAATCTAATTCGATCTTTATTATTAATGCATGTCAAAACAGTGAAGCTTATAATTCATAAGTCAGTTTCCTATGAGAATTTCACCATCTTAATTCCTCACTTTTAGGGTTTTCCATGAATTTTGCCTTTATCTTTGGAGGAATTTATGCTGTGTATAATTGATACTATATGTAATGCTGAATTATGTTTTCTCATTGAAATTTAAGTTCACAGAGGCTTTCAATAACATAGGAATCATGTAAGTATTTCATAGAAATGCACATGTGAAAGAGCTAAATTCGCAGTATAAAAATTTGTTGAACAGATATAGGTAGTAATGTTATTTTTATTCAAACAATGCTTCATTCTGTATGACATATACATAAGCATTTCAGATCAGTTCCATTAAAATTACAAGGTATTTAAAAGAAATATATAAAATAATATTCTTGTAATTTACCTTTTTTTCTTTTTTTCAGAACGAGGGATTGAACTCAGGCCCTTGAGTTTGCCAGGCAAGTGTTTATGCTACTGAACTATCTCCCCAGGCCCCCAAGTTTTTGTTGAAGTACCTATTTATATTCTTATTGACTTACACCCTTTCAAAATTTGTCTTCCCACACTATCTGCATTGGGCAAATTATTTTAAGCGTGGGAGTAAAATATCTGGGGTTGTTACAAATTCCAGATGCCATGAGGTTGTCAGTGGGGACAGGTATAGAGTCACCTATGTAACCTGCTTCACAGAAGTGGGCAGCCCCGCAGGCTCTGCTGACACAATCATTTTCCTTTAAACAAGCTGGGGTTTGACATTTGTTTATACTCAGTTCACAGAAGGATCCATGCTAGTCAGGTTGACAGTTACACAAGAAACTCAAGGAACATAGACAAAGTAACAAGGATGTATTGAACACAGAACTCATTACAGTAAAAAATTATACAAATTACAAAATAGTCAGAAAAAATTAAAACAATTTATATGCATACTCTAGATTTTAAACTTCTAACTTTATTTAAATAATAGTGTAACATACCCACTTCATCTTTTTTCTCTCAGCAAAAGTACAGAAATTACCTTTCCATAACATTGTTTCTACTCAAATATTTGTTTTACTTTTTTTGGTGTGTGTGTGTGTGTGTGTGTGTGTGTGTGTGTGTGTGTGTGTATGTGTGTGTGTGGTGGGTGTCTACTCAAATATTTCTGAAGAGACAACTTTCAAGCATTATGTTTGAGTAAAAAAAATCTTAAACTTCATAAATATTATTAAGCTTTATTCTATAAATATATTGTAACTATTATATCGTACATGTGTAAAAATACATAAGCATTTAGTTACAGTATATTCTATTTTGATTGAAAATTACTTTGTCTATAGATCAAATGACATTTTCAAATATGAAAATCAAACCTCACTAATTCTTGACCATGTTGGTAGTTTTTGGAGAAATCATGTTATGTAGGTGAAAGGTCAAGTTCTGAATATTACACACTTGCTGGTGGGTATCAAGAGATCCTGATCCCTAAAACTCCTTCCCAATCCTGCTCCCATCTCCAGATGGTTCTATAAATTGTAACTGGATCTCTGCTGACATTTTCAATGAAAATAAAGGATGAAACTAATAAATAGTGCTACATAAAACAAAAGATAATTTAACCTATTCCAAACATATCTGTTAAATCCATTTCAACATAGTGAGGTAAGCAAACAATTTTCAAAACTTGAATAGAAAAAGTCGTCTTAGAGAAAATAACGACTCATGTTTTTAGAAGTCTAAAGTGGCTTCCTCAAGTTTCCTTGGTGTGCTCAGCCACGTCTGCTTCAAATTTCCCAGGGAATTCTTCCTCCCTACTTCAGTCGGTGCTATAACCCAAAGTCGGACCTCATCAGGCTGTTCGGGACGCCATCGTGGAGGACGTCACGGTCGTTACTTCCATATCCAGATCCAAGGGCAGGGCTGCTCTGGCATTGGTTGTGAGTAGACTTTTCTTTCTGGAAGGAATCTGCTTTGCAACCAAGCCTGCCAACTCGCAAGGGCCAAGCTCCCCGCGTCCTGCGCCCTGGATCTCCCACGTTGCTGAGAATACAAACACTCACTGACTTGCAAGCCGGGCCTTGCTTCCAAGAGCCACATGCGAAAACCAGAAACGTGTCCATGTAACCAATACAGTAATTACAGGTCTACAGAAACCAGCTCTCAGGACTATGAAAGCTTGATTCCCTGCCAGAGAAGGGGACAGCAGTGAGTTATGAAGGAAGAGCGAGGCATCTTTGTATTACTGGACAGAACATAAAATTATATTTAAGTGCAATAGTGTTGCACAGAAGAGAGAGTTCTGTTTTCCAAGGTCTCTCCATGTAGATACGTAGTTTGGTATAATTACTGCTGCCCCGGGGTAATAATCTAATTACAGTGAATCTTCGAAGTTATCTTTAAATAGTGACAAATTTTCTCTTATTTTTCCATCTTGTTCATATCACTCTTGTCACAAACAGTGAATTCATCAAATCCTTTAATACAATCAAAATATGATTATTTATGATACTGTTCTTTACTGCTATCATGTGTTTTTAAGTGCATTATCACGGTTTTGATGGAATTACAGAGTAGTTGGGAATTGTGCATGGAGTTATCACATATGATAGTGAAATGGATCTCAGGAAATTATTTTTCCATATTGACATATTTGACTGCAAAATGTGATGGTGGCTTTGATCTCAATCAATAATTTTTTTTATGTACTTATAACAGTTCTGTATTTCCAGAAGTTTAAAAGACCATTTTCAAGTTTGGAATACTGAGCATTAGGAAATTATTTTGGAATACTTTTAAAAAATATATTATTCTCCTTTGGAATGACTGTCAGGAACAGAGGACAGGGAAGAACAAGCGTGGCTTTCCTGTGTGTGTGTGTGTGTGTGTGTGTGTGTGTGTGTGTGTGTGTGTGTGCACGTGCATGTGCATGTGTGTAGCAAGTATTTCTTCTTAATGATAGATTTAGGAAAGTTGTCACTTATATTCAAAAACAGTCTACATTGAAATTTATTCATTTAATGCATATATTTCTACTTTTGAAATTTAGAACATAACGAAATGTTTTGCCTTTTTTTCAGCCAATTTTTGTGTGCACACAGAAATTTTTCCAAGTGATTAGTCAGTATCCTAGTATCTGCAGCTTTATTTATTTTTTTATTTTTTTTATTTTTTTATTTTTTTGTCTTTTTGAGACAGGGTCTCGCTATGCAGTTGAGGCTGGTCCTGAGCTCACTTTTGTAGCCCAGGCTGGTCTCGAACTCGCACCAATCCTCCTGCCTCAGCCTCCCGAGTGCTGGGATTACAGGCGTGAGCCACCACGTCCGGCTTCTGCAGCTTTAAAACAACTTCCAATACACACTCATTAATTATTCTTAAATCAGCGTGTGATCTATCTGTGCGCTGTTTGACAGGTGATGCTTTTGCTAAGCCACTATTTGTTTTTTATCTATCAGGTGGCAATTTAATCTTGAAAAGGATTGTTCCTTTCCATTAGGTAATTCATTCAATTTTATGTTAATGTACACTCATATATAATCTTATTCTTTTAATACATCAAATATGCTGCCATTACCTCTTATTTTGCAGATGGGTTTGTCTGAGACATGACAAAGGTCTTCTCATTTCTTTCTGGTTTTTTTTTTTTTTTTTTTTTTTTTTTTTTTTTTTTTTTTTTTTTTTTTTTTTTTTTTTTTTTTTTTTTTTTTTTTTTTTTTTTTTTTTTTTTTTTTTTTTTTTTTTTTTGCATGGCTGCTTCATTCCTTCCACCTAGCACAAGATGGCCCAGGTTTATCTTCCTATGTTGCCTGTCTTCATGATAGAAGCAGCCTACAATGAGTCCCAAACTTGCCTAAATTACATACTGAGACCCAGTCTCAGAAAAACAAAAACAAAAACAAAAAAAGGAAAGAAAAGAAAGAAAGAAAGAAAGAAAGAAAGAAAGAAAGAAAGAAAGAAAGGCCAACCTGCTGGGCGTGGTGGCTCACACCTGTAATCCCAGCACTAGGGAGACTGAGGCAGGAGGATTGGTGAGAGTTCGAGACCAGCCTGGGCTACAAAAGTGAGCTAAAGGCCAGCCTCAACTGTGTAGCGAGACTCTGTCTCAAAAAGATAAAAAAAAAAAAAAAAAAGAAAGGCCAACCAAATAGTTCTCAATGGATTAAAGCACATGCAAGCCGGCTCAGGGCTGGAGGTTTGATTTGAATCCCTCTGCCCCCAGAGCAGCTGAGGTGGTAATTGAGATTGGGGGTAGCGTTGCAGTCTGAGCTCTTGGGAGGACATCAACAGGTGGATCATACTGAGTCCGATCTAGTAGTGAGACTGTGAACACTCTGTAGACCCTTCCGCCCACCAAAAAAATAAATAAATAACAAGAAATGCCTGGTAGGGTGGTGCACGCCTGTAATCCTCGGGCACTCAGGAGCCTGAGGAAGGAGGATCACTCCAAGATTGAGGTCAACTTGAATAACCTAGTGAGACCCTGTCTCAAAAAACATTAATATTAATTATAATAATGAATATTGAAATAAGTTTAAAAATAAAACATAGTAATAAAATACAACCAGGCCACTGAAGTGTGGAAGATCCCTGCTGTGTCGACCGTGATTCGGGAAATCCCTGAGTTCATTCAGATTTATAAATGACATCTATAATGTTATAAACTTTAAATAAAAATATATACTTCATACTTGGCAGCAAACTTGATGAACAAATTAATCAACAAAAATATTTCACTTACTGTTTTTTTCATCTCCCCTCATGCTTCACAATGGGAAGATAATTTTCATGGAAATCATATATTGGATGCAGTGCATCAACCTCTAGTGTGTTTGTGATCCTTTCCACAAGGACTTCACTGTGTGTCCCGCCAGCCCTTCCGCCCCACTTGCTTCCTGTCCCTTCTCTCTAATGAGAGCACTGAGAAAGACAGTGA
Source organism: Myocastor coypus (assembly GCA_004027025.1). Taxonomy (NCBI): domain Eukaryota; kingdom Metazoa; phylum Chordata; class Mammalia; order Rodentia; family Myocastoridae; genus Myocastor; species Myocastor coypus. Next base: position 9,493 of record PVJA010037316.1, read on the forward strand.
ACGTTTGCCATTTTTTTCTGTGCCTCCTATGTGAGCAATCCAAGATAATGCAAGACAAACATGGGAAATCGTGCTCCCCCCCCTCCCCCGCAGCACTGGCACTAGGGATTGAACTCAGGACCCTATGCTTGCCAGGCAAGTGTTTATTCTACGGAGCTGTCTCCCTGGCCCCATCTTGCACCATTTCTATGGAGCAAAAGAGATATATAAAACATCTACCAGAACAGTCAGGTATTTGATCTTTAGCAAAGCAAAGCGTCCAAAAACATACGCTGGAGGAAGAACAGCCAATTCAAAAAGTGCAGCTGGGCAAACTGGCTGTCCGTCGGCAGGAGACTGAGGCAGGATCCATGTCTGTCAACATTAAAACAGAAACACTAAAGCAACTGGAAGAAAAAAACAGATGAAACACTTGAAGGTAGAGTTGAAGGTGAAGAATTTCTAGCCACAACTGCCCAAGAAATAACAGCAAGAATCAACAATATATAGTATATAATATAATATACATTATATTAAGAAGTTTATGTATTTTAATGGAATTAGTGAAGAGACAAACTTGTAGAATGGAAAATAAAGTTTTCCAGCTATTTCTCAGACAGAGGATCAATATGTACCATATACAAAGAACTCAAAAGAAATTAGATTACCTAAATGAAAGACCCAATCAAGAAATGCACAAGCAAAATAAATAGGCACTTCACAAAGAAAGAAGTACCAACGGTCAATGAATAAATGAAAAACTTGATCAACATATTTGGTCATTAAAAAATAGAAATTAAAACGGTGGCAAGATGCCATTTTACACAAGGCAATCACAGGAACTCAGAAAATAATAAACTCTGATGTGGCTGAAATTTTTAAAAAGTCCCTGGTATATTGCCAGTAGAAATTTAAGTTAGTAAAACCAGTATGGAAATTTTTCAAAGAGCTGCAATTAGAAATTTTTTTAAAATGATAAGAAAAGAGGGAAAACATAGAAGTAAACTTTTGTAAATGAAGAGGGAAAGAAAAGCTGATGAAAGGGAAGAGAATAGGAAAAAAGTAATCGTGTAAGGTACAAATTCCCTGTTATGAATGTGATCATGACGTAGGCCTAGAATATACCAATACGTTGAACTACTTTTTAAACAATAAATGGAAAAATGTGTAATGTACATTCAACAGAGGTCTACTCTACTCAGGCCTAAATGAGAATGTATTTGAGTTACTTGAGGTAGATGGTGTTTGAGGCCCTAGACCTAAGTAAATTAGATATCATGTGATTTCTCTTAATGCAAGCTACAAAAGCCCATGACGTATACATGTATGTATGTATGATTTGGTACAAGGCCTCTCTGTGCAGCTTGGACTCTTAGTGGTACTCATGTTACAGCCTCCCCAGCTCTGGCATTGCAGGTACATACCACCACGCCCAGTTTTAGTGACTGGCACAGCACGCCTAGGTTCTGGGGCCTGAACAGCATGTGGTATCATGGATTGAACCCGGATCCTTACACTTCTCAGGCAGGCACCTAGACTACCAAAGCACCTCCCAAGTCCTATGTTATACATTCTTGTAGAAGAAATGAGTTTTAGTTCCTTTCTCCTAGTACCTACGACCACACTCCACACAAACGTATGATTTCTCATGGGCTAAGACTTAAATGTGAGAGGTAGAACTTTAGGTATTTTGAGAGCAAACATTAGAAAATAGTATCTGCCTCAGGAGTAGAGAGAAAATATTATTATACAAGATAAAAATGCAAATCATGCATAAAATATTGCATTAATTTAATTACATTAAAATTAAACTTTAGTGCTGTTATAAAGGTAAAACATCTATTAAGTCAGTAGAGAATATAGTCAATACATATAGTTATCATTGATACAGATACATATACATTTCATACATGTACACCATATACTCACAATTTTATAGATTTTGTTATATAAATTTATTGTATAGTTTATATATTCTAGAAAAATAATTTTACATTACTAAGGAAACATATGTTTACTGGCAATATTCTAATGAGATGCTTCTAGAAAATAAAGGTTTAATATTTAAAGAAATGCATAAAATACACAACTCACTGTGAGAATATAAAGGAAGCCACAATAAGACATAATCTTTCCCCTGTATACATAACTAAATGTACCATTCTGCAGTACTCATAATGGGTACTTACTGTGGTTGAAAGTGTGACTATCCCACTTTTTAATTATTTGCTATATATGAAAGTTGCAGTCCAATTCTTCAAAAATTGTATTTCTAGGTTTGAAATCTACCTTAATGTTAGTACTTTTGCATTTAGAGAAATTGTTGAAAACGTTAATTCCATTATCTTCACCAGCAGAACAATAATAAATAGTGGATTATATAAATGGAATGTTCTATACATTAAAATTGAGTGACACATGCGTTCATTAATAGGCAATACAGAAACGTTTTTTAAAAAAATATCTTATAAAAGACTGCTAATATTATTCTGCATGTATTAGCATGAAAACAAAACATCTTACTTAACATACATTCAAATAGTTTAGAGGACATAATAAATATAAAAACATGTCAAATGCAAGTTCAGGATATTTGATAGAATTAATATACGAGAGGAAGGCATTTGTATTTGGTGCAAGCCCTAAGGGGACAGTAGTGTTCATCATTTTTTGCTACTCTTTGAGAACTCTGTATTGACCTCATCCGTTTTTAAGTTACACACGTACAATCACTAAATCAATGAAAAGCAGTGCTTCACCTGTTTTCTAGATCCACTCGTATTCTGTTACATTTGCAAGGTTTTGAGCGGTGCTCATTAACTCCATTTTCATATACAGGCCTGGAAAAATCCCTTTCTGCAAATTCATCTTTTAGACAAGAGATGTAATAATTCATTAATTTAAATATGTCATGTTGCATCTTCAACTAACTATATCATAGCTGATTTTTAATAATTAGACATGTTTATTTTACCTGTGGCATTCCTAACACCTTGTGCACTCAGCTATACTAGATATACAAACAGGCATCTAGGTGTGTCAGAATTCTTCTCTACCCAATGTCACTGGCTTCTTCATGCACACGTTCTTTGTGGCAGGGAAGGGACCAGCACTTGCTCGTGTCAGGGTTGCCTGTTCTTCGGGTCCTAGCAAGAGAGGGGAAACAGACACCGAGGCTCTGTTGTATGCAGGAGTGGGACAGTAAAATCAGAGGTAAGAGAATGTGCGTATCAGGAAAGCTTTAAAATGTCACATAAGAGTAAAAAGCAGACCCAATCTCAAGCTGCTCATACAGCCTTCAACAAACTGTGTGGGTGAAATTAGGCCAGTTCCTAGAGTAATGGTACTGAAGGAAAAAATGAAGCAGAAGCCCTGTACTTAATCTTCTGGAAGCATACAGCAACTGCTAATGTCACTATTGTTTGATAAGGTGCTTAAGTGTTTGAACAGGAAGGACTGAAATCATCTGGCAAGCTGTTGGATTTATGTGATGACCAATTTTGAAGTAAAATTGAGCTTCCATAATCAGATTTGCTCAAGACAGCAGATAAGTGAAATTATTTAATTGCTTTTCATATCTATTGATTCAAGGAAACAAATGCTGTTGGTTCACAATTACATAACCAGTCATCCATTTAAACACATGTCAGTTGTATTAAATGATGAAGGTGAAAGAAAGTTATGCAAAGAGAGGGGAAGTATGGTGATATCAATGTACTGACGTCAGAGAAGTAGTTGCAAGATATTCCTTTAGAAAAACCATTGAATATTTTCGAATGTGTGATTGTTACGTCCACTTATACCAGGAGCAAGCATGACAATGGATATGCTTATTCTCATTCCTTATGGTATTTTTTTCACTAGTAGCTGCTTAAGGAAACAAGATGATTTTGTACTTTTGCTTTTTCCAAGATAAAACTAAAACGAAATCATTGCAGCAACGTGGAGCCAGCAAGATGGCTCAGGAGTCTAAGGCACCTGCTTAGGCAAGCTTAGGCAACCACAGCGATCGTGGTTCGATCCCAGGCACTACATGCTGCGCCAGTCCCAACCCTAGGGCAGGTTGTGCTGGTCATAAAAAAAAATTGCCTCAACATTATAAATACCAGTGTGCAGTTAGACTAATTCTTCTGCGGAGCAGAGGTCATTCAGGTGACTTTAACAAAACTGTTCATTGCTTGCATAAGCATAGGCTGGGGTTGGGTGAGAGTATGTGAAAGGTAGAATGTTCTAGCAGCATCTAGTGGCTTTCCTCTCCTTGTGTGGCTTTTGCCACCCTTTCTGTGGCCACTGTCTCTTCCTGTGCAGTTTGCCATCCCCTGTGAGGTGGGTATGTGATGACACAGCACAACTTCTGTGCTCTCTGCACCTAGACATTTCCACGTTGGCACCCACTGCGCAGTGAAAATCCCCCTCAGGATTCCCTTGTTCAGATTCCCACAAGCGAATATGTAGTAGGACACACTTATCTGCAGTGAGATGCAGCCCCAGACCTGCCAGCACTTGAGTGTGTCAGAAAAACCACTGTGTCCTCCCCAAAGCTTGTTCAATCTGTAACAGGAAACCATGTAAAAAGTAAAAGTTATTTAACTGGAAGACACCAAAACAGCAGCAAGTGGGGCCAGCCTGATGGCTGAGCTGACTAACGTGCCTGCTTAGGTAGAGCGCAGTGGCCGGGGCTGGATCCCTGGGTGCCGTGCAGGCCCAGCTCCTGGGGCACACTGAGACTGGGAGAGACTGAGTGTGATGGTGTGTGCCTATCGTCCCAGTGTTTGGGAGGCTGAAAACAGGAGAATCTCCGTGAGTCTGATCTACATAGTGGGACCCTGTAGAGCCCTGTCCTAAATACAACTAAATACGGTGGGTGGGGGGTGGGGGTAGAAAAATAAAAGTAAAAAGTAACAAGCTATAGCTGCAACGAATGGAAAACAAGCGGCAAGATTTGCTGTTGTTTTGATTGCTCTTGAAAATGCTTTCAAACATTCCAAGTAAGACAAAATGAGGTATTTTGTTAAAGAACAGTGGAAACTAAATGATACCTAAAAGAAATTCACTAAGATGAAAACACAAAGATGGATTAAGCAAAGACGAAATGACAGCGCACTCTGAAGCACTGATGGAGCTGAACCCGGCCGAGTGTCTCTCACCCCAGCCATCTTGGAAGCCGAGGCAAGAGGTTGACAACTTGGAGTCCATGTGACGGAAGGTAGGGACTTACAGGAATTCTCTGAAAATTAAAAAAAAAAAAAAAAAAAAAAAAAAGGAAAATGAAAAGGTGGGGGAGAAACTCAATGTGAAACCCATGGGTTCAATCTCCAGCACTCAGCAAAATGGGATGAATCAATTAGGAATGAGAGCCCTAACTGGCAGGAGAGGAGATGCAATTTGCTTTACATTTTTCTTTCTTAATTCTTTGAACCTCTAGGTTAACATTTGAGGCTCTGTACTTGTAATTCATTAAGGTGCTAGATGGTCTATCTTTAGTTTGCTTTGTTTATTTGTTTATTTATTTATTTATTTATTCATTTATTCATTTATTCATTCATTTTATTTGGTATTTTAAGGAAGGGTCTACAGGGTGTTCAGTGTCTCACTGCTAGATCAGACTCATAGTGATCCACCTGTTTCCGACTGGAAATTAATACAGGTGTGTAGACTTGCCTCTGATGCCTTTCTATAGCCCTTAGTACTAGACTTTGAATCCTGTTCCTCCAAAGAATAGTCTTTTTGAGCACATATGGTCACAACTAAAATACAAAGAATACAAAGAACTGCATATGCATTCAGTGCTATTTCTCTGCTCTTTATCCCTGGCCAGAGCTGTTGGGCTGGTCCTTAGCTGTTCATTGCAGTAAGGGTCTTCATATGTGTGATAAGATATCCAGAACAGGTACCCTTTCTCTCTTCCCTTGCACGTTCTGCCTGGAAATTGCTCCATGTGAATGTGAATGGCTAATGAATTAGGTTATCTAATCCTTCCCTGCTCTTCCAAAGCATCTGTAATTGGTTATAAGATTACAAATCAAGTTAAGGTCTATACCAATCTAAATTATTGACATTAATTGAAAATCACTTAGTATAGTCTCATTTCTAGCAACTTCGGCATTTTTGCACCTCAATTCTGTGGAAGAGAAATTAGGGAGCAAACTGCATGAGCAATGAAGACATTTTTCCTAAAATGCTTTTGAGAAGCACTTTATCTTTCTGGACTATAGTTTTAACATATATCACTTTGGAATTGTTATTTGGAGTAGTTAAAGGTGAAAATAATTTAGAGGAAAACAAGAATATACCATGGCATGAGCACTGCATTCTAGGAAGGTCCTTAAAATTCATACATCACAAAATAAATACTTAAACTATTAAAATTATTTTTAAGTTTTGAAAAATCATGTATTCCTAAGTAATATATCATTTTCTTGGATTTTAACATTGTAAGAAAATTATTCAAATTTTCCAACATTGATGCGTTTAAATTTTTAAACTTTTTTAAAAAAGTCTGCCATTTACAAAGTTATCAATATTTAAATAGGAGTGAATTTAAACTTTTAAATCCAGGAAGTGAGAATACATGGGTACAGGAATCTCATATTTCCAATATCCTAATATTTCTAATATTTACTTTGTGTTGTGGTGGTAGTGACTAAAGCCCGAGAACACTCAGCAACGCTCACGATCTTCTTTGTATTTTATTTTAAGAAAAGTTCTGTCTAGATTACTCAGGCAGCCCTCCTGCCTCAGCTCCCAGAATAGCCATTAAGAGTGCCATTGGGCCATCGAGATAGCTCAGCTGTCTAAAGCTCCTGCTTAGGCAAGCTCAGGCAAGCACACAGGGACCACAGTTTAGTCGGCACTGCAGGTCATACCACACTGTCCCCAGAGTAGGCTGAGCTGGCCACCAAAGAAATTTTTTTTAAATTATAAAAAAGAGTATGCCATCAACATCTAAATAAGATTTTTCAACACTGATACTAAACTAAACTTTTTGAAAATAAGATACCAAGCTAATATTCTAAATATAATAAATACTTAACATATTTTTAGGTCATGTATTTTTCGTTTTGAAGAATTTTCCAAGTATGACTTTCCATGGCTATCTAAACCTAATCAAAACATGAGACTATGAGTATAGTTTTTAATTGTTAGTAATTTTCAATTCAGTCAAACTACTATGCCAAGTGACAAAGTCACTGTGTGCCTGTAATTAAACATCTCAGGTAATGCATTGTAATCATAATGATACATATGCATAGAGAATTAGATCTATCTATCTATCTATCTATCTATCTATCTATCTATCTATCTATCATCTATCTATCTATCTATCATCTACCTATCTATCTACCTATCTATCTATCTATCTATCTATCTATCTATCTATCTATCTATCTATCTATCTATTTAGAGGAACCAGGGATCGAACTCAGGACCTTGCACTTGCCAGGCAAGCACTTGTGCCACAGACTTATCTCCCCAGCCCTTAGTTACACTCATCAAAGAAATGAGATTTGCTATGTGCTTTGCTTTGGATTTTTTCACAAAGAAGAATCTTAGACTTGCAAGCAAATCGTTCATTTGCAGCAATTCTGGAAATCAGTGCAAGAGAGCGGGGGCAGGAAATAGAACGGATTGATGTAGTGTGCGAGTTATTGTGGGCGAGTCCCCTTCTTCCATCTGCAGAGATCTCCTCGTGCATCACAGGGAACTATCTCAGGACACTTCGTGCTGCTGTTACAGGTTACCCTGAAGTGGGGGAACTGATAAAATTCAGAGATTCAGTTCCTGCAATTCTGAAGATTGGAACATCTGCAACTAGCTAGGTCTTGTGGTGGGAGACAGAAAGAGTGTAGGTGGCTGGATATTTTCTTCTCTCTGGAACCCGACCTTGAAATAACCACACAGGAGTGGCACTGGTTCTTCGAGGGAAGTAGGGTGTTTCTAACCTGATCTTATGCCTTGAAGGTCTCACAACTCAGTACTGCTGCACTGTGGATTAACTCTTCAAAGTTTGGTGGACGCTTTCCAGAAAGAGAAGAATATATTACAAAAATGGTTCCACGGATGACAGAAGCTTTGGATGTGCCCCAGATCACCTTGCTATCAAGGTAAAAGCTCTGACTGCTTTGTGCTTCAGCAGCTTAACTGTGTCTCCCTTAAAAAAAAAAATATATATATATATATATATATATACATATATATATACATATATATGTATATATATATATATATTCTTCAAATAAAACAATGAATAATTAACCTGAATATGCATTGATTATCATATTTATACTTTAAATTCCATAAGGGCATGTTTTTCTCATGTTTAATTTCTCCAGAATTTATATACAGACTTGACATATCTTGACAATCAACATATTTGGGTCAGATAGTAAGGAATAATGCCCTTAGATTTCTCGTAAGCTGTCAACATGCAGTTTCAAGGTGAACCTGTGTCCTGTGCAGAGTACAGTTTGCAGAAACAAAGAAAATTATTTGTGGTATAAAATAAATGTTTCGGTGCACAAATGCACCCTAACCAAAGTTAGTACTATTGGAGTTCCAAACACTAACCTTATTTTTTTCTTGAAATCATATTAAATTGCATTTGCTTTCTATATGATGTATTTTATTTATTAAAATATTGATTTCTTTTCAATTACAGAAAATGTTTCACATATGGTTTTGTATATATAAAAATGCAGTACTGAATTATTATGGGAACATTTTTCATTGCCTGTATATTTTCCATTACAAACTATTCACTAAGCACTGACATCAAATTAATTCAGCTCTGTTGCAATTTGAAGACAGAGCATCATGCTAGCTTTCACTTAAAGAACATGACCATGATAGTTCTGGCGTTTCGTTAGATGCATAATTTTAAAGTAGGTCCTATTGCATTGAGGCGCAGTAGAGCCTTCCGCCCAAGTACTAACGAGGCTGGATGCTGCTTAGCTTTTGAGATGATAAGGACAGGAGAGGGAGTGTGGGAAATAGATACACGTTTGTGTGTATGTGTGTATGTAAGCAGGATGGTTTCGACAACTGTACTGTGCATCTCTGCTGTTCTATGGGAAGGAGCAGATAATGCTTAATTTGCTGCATCTCCTATTTCAATTGTGCTTTCTCTTTTCTTAATTTCTTATACATTGCTTTCTTTTTTATTCCAATTTTACAAGCATCTATCTGTTAATATCAATAACTACTTGGAAGACAACTCTATGTATTACAACAAATTCTGTGAAATTCATATTTAACGAAGTACAGGTAAATTCTGTATCACTTGTAATTTTTGTCTGGTTTAACACTATTTTGTACTTGCCTTAAAAACATAAAAATATGCATTAGTGTTTTCATATAACTTTCAGTCCTAAAAGCTAAAGAGCTTACCTGTAAACAATAAGTTTAGCAGAAATCCAAAAAAGAATTTCTCCTTACTGATCCTTTGGAATTTGAGCACCGTTTATAATTTATTTTCTGGCATGCAGTCAAAATATTATTGAGGCCCTGGAATTTAATCTCTTCTGGTATTAAGTTCTTGACACAGTCTAGAAATGGGTTAAATAGTGAACAGAAATTTAGAAGCACATATGCTGAGCCCTCAGACCTTGAACTTCTGACATTTTTCTCTCATGAGTCACTGGGTGGCAATGAACGGACAACTATCGACAAGCTACAAAGAGAGCCAGGCAAGCTCCCAGTCCTCTACTGTGCCTTTACAGCGTGGTGTTGGATATGTCTTTGTACTTTTAACTTTTGCTACTAATAAAAGTGAAATGTTAGCATATATTAATGCTTCCAAGTGACATGAAGTGAAATGGTTTCTTTGCAAATGGGAAAGGAACCAAGAGACCAAGATTGAGGAGAGAGACGGAGAATGGGATTTAAAAATAATTAGAATGTGAATGTGATACACACACACACACACTCACATATGCACAAATTTGCTATGAGGAATGTGCCATGCTGGGCTGTAGACATGTGATAATAAAAGAAAGAAAATTATTTTGCAAAATGATACAATAACTTTGACATGGACCCAATTTTAAAAATTTGTTTATTTGGTACAGGATCTCACTATGCAACTCAAACTCACAGTGATCCTCCTGTCTCAGCCTCTCAAGCATTGAGATTACAGGTGTGTGCCGCCATGCCCAGTTTTGGGGGCCAGCTGGCCAGCATGGAGTGGGGCCAGGGTGGCATATGGTATGGGGGATCAAACCCAGATCCTTGAGCCTGCCAGGCATGTGCTTAGACCACTGAGCCATTGCCACAACTGTAACATAGACCGAATTGTATGTAACATCTCCAGACACAACCCAGTGTGAAGCTTGCAAAACATTCCATAGTTAACTCTGTAAAAAAAAACTTGTGAGACTTCCTGTTTTGGAAGGCAAATACTAAACTTCTAAAACAAGATTAAGTAGGCAAAAAAATCAGTACAGAAGTTAGACCTGCTCACAAGAAAATTGACAATTACAGAGCTTTCAAAATACACTGGGATGCCAAACAGATAAATGATGTGGATTTCAGATATGTGTTTGTCCTGGATCACCCTGGAAAGGCCTTGGGCCTGACGTACTTTTTCCACTTGCAAGTCCAACCCATGCTAGAGTTGACTTAACTTGATTGTATTTCTCTGGAAGAATTAAGCAGAGTAATGAAATCCCAAGGAAGGGAGAGGATTTTAATTATTTTCAGTGGTAAAATAAAAATCTCCTAAAGGCATCTTTGAGAATTCTCAGATGGATGGGACATAATATTATTAGTTCCATATGTGACAAGTTTTCTAATATAGCTGAGCTTGCTTTCCGTTATGTAACCTCACAAAAGAAGTCTTAGTAGATGATATAAATGCACTACTGAATTTCTTTTTTTTTTTTTTCCAATTCTTTTATTGTTTAAATTTAACAATGGTTATATTACATATTTTCATCATCGGATCAGTTTAGATTAATACATATAGGTATATAAGATTGATCAAACAACTAAACATTAACCTTTCTAAATCCA
>PVJA010037317.1:0-20480 GCA_004027025.1 Myocastor coypus
TCCTCCCGCCTCAGCCTCCCAAGTGCTGGGATTACAGGCATGCGCCACCACACCCAGCAGAATTTTTAAATTTAATTTTTTTTTTTTTTCTTGTTTCAGAACTTTTGTTTGTTTATTTATTTTTATGGCCGGCTCAGCCTGCCCTGAGGGCAGGGCTGGCGCAGCATGTGGTGCCGGGGATCAAACCTCGGTCCGGAAGCCGCCTAAGCTTTCCTAAGCAGGCGTTTTAGACCACCGAGCCATCCTGCAGGAGTAATTTTTATATTATCAAACTAACTCCAAAATTTATAGCTTAAAGATACAGGCAAATGCTGTGCAGTAAAGTAAGGTTCTATTTTGTCTGAATCAAATTTATGCTCAGATTGGGTTGCAGAGCTTGTTCTCTGTGGGAATAACCTGTTGCTCTTATTTGCCTGGAAGTCCTGGTTGATAAAGTCAGTTTCCTATTAGTGGGAGTAAAGAGAGGACAGTTTGAGGCTATCTGATTCATATAAGCTGTTGATATGGAGGGACTGGGACTAAGAGCACCATGCCTGTCCTTGCACTGGTAGTGGTGTCTGCTATGATGAAGCACACTCTTAACTTGGTTTTGTGAGTGAGGCAAAAGCAGTTGCTAAATTTGTGAAAACTCCTGATTGCAGATCTGTGACATAACTGGTTTGGGGTAAAATCAGCTGATTTACAAAAGGACAAAGTGAGCATAACGAGATTCTCACAGGACTCATCCTAGAACTATATGTAATGGCTCTTTGTGATTCTTTGGTCCTGTGGGTATGCCCACCTTGTGGGTCCGTTTCTGACTATGTGCTGACCTCTCGCAAGCCCCTCTGTTTTGCCTTCCTCCCTCCACATCTCAGAATCTAATATCCTTGGAATGGTCCCACTGAAACTGATAGCCTCCTCCTCCTCCATGCTTGCATAGGTGAAATGAGTCTTCTCGTCCACAGATTGGTTTCTGTCTTACACACTCACCCTGAGCACTTCCATTGTCCCTGACTTAACTTGTCCTGCTGTGGACTAATTCTCACTGTGACAGGTATCCAAGATTGCATAAGTTATTTCTGCACCACCCCTTTCCCTAGTACACTAAGTCCCCAATTTAGGAATGAATTCTATTCTGGAATTGTTTGTAAGTCAGATTTGTTTATAAGCCAAGAAATTCAACCTTACATAGGCCATCTATGAAAGTCTGCAACCCAGATGTTAGTAAGACAGAGATGTGCTGTACTGGAGATCAAAGCCAAGGCATTCGCATGCTAGGCAAGTGCTCTATCACCGAGATATTTTTCCAGTGAGCTTTTTGATCTGCAAAAGTACCTGGGAATCTATAAGGAGAAAGAGCAAATAGAGGAATAGCATCTAATCTTTACCCACAGACAAAACCATGGTAGACCATAGATATAACGGCTATGGACTTTGAAGAAATTAGTCTTCAAATTGAGAATAGGAATTAAATTTTTCCCAGAAAGTTAGAATTATTTATGTGTGGGGGTGACATATCAGAGTTAAGAGAGGTGGACTTCTTATTAATTAGATCTGGAAGCCAGGAAAGGTGTGATGCCAGCTCAGAAGTGTCCCTTTCCTTGATGGCAAAGAAGCTGTTTCCCATTTGGCACCATCCAAAGCATCTCCTGCTGTTGGGCTCATAGTTTTTTGCCACCATATTGCTCATGGACATGCTTGGCACGAATGAGCTGAGAATTTTGGCATTTTCGTTTTTCCTTTTGGCATGATTTTTCATCAGCCTGCAATTCTGGATTGCATTCCCCTGTTATATTTGGAAAATTGAATTGGCAAGTTGCTAAGTTTTCAGAATTTCACCAGTTATCTCTTCGAAGGCACTGAGAATGATCAGACATGCACCGTACTAGCCTCTACCTCTGGTCTCCACATGCCACACAGGTCAGTCCATTCCTTTTGCTCAAGTCTGTGATGATTCAAGGACTTCCGGATCTTTTAACCCTATGAAAGTAAATCATGGTCCCCTGTCAGAAGTTGCTGCTCTGGACAGGGGAGAAAGAAATGTGTGAGTTGGAGATGTGCTTAGGGACAGGTTTGCATTTTGTAGATCTGGCTTTATGTCACAGTGTTTGTAAGATGTGTTTACATTTTAGGAATTTTTTTTTTTTTTTTTTTTTTTTTTTGTGTGTGTGTGTGTGGGCAACACAAATATAGCAAGGTCTGGGAAATAAACAGCTTCCTATGAATTCCCCATGGTTCATGACTGAGATTTACAGGCTGGGTCAGCTGCTTGCTGGAGGAGCACTGAGAGCCTGTAGCTATGTGCTGTTGTCGGTGCCCACAGAAAGATGCCTGGTGATGGACACAGGGTACCTACCTCTCCTGGTCCTCCATGCACCTTGGGGACTTTTGTGACATTGGCCCATGGTAATCCCAGTGTTTCTTCCATATCCCCACAGATATTCAGGCCTGCCACAGGTAGCCTAGCACCTTAGAGCATAAAATACAATATATCAGGTTGTGTATGTTCTGCTTAGGATCATCTGTCCATTAAAGTAGAGAAGAGAGAGGCAGCTGTGTATGTCTGTGAATATCTCTGTGAGATATGAATGACTATGTTCCCTGGGGAAATAAAAAGGTACATAAAAATTATCCTCACCACAGTTAACTGGGGTTTAGCATGAGTTTTGGTTTTCAAAAATGCACTATGTAGATGGGTTAGAGATTACTATATGGTCAGTTCAGATGACAACAAACTCTCTTTGCAGTGTCTCTGGAATGAAATAAAGGAGTTGAACCTAACCACCACTCTAACCCAAGAGGGCAGTCTCCACTTAGACCTCGCACCCTTAGGAAACATCATCTGGTACAGCCTGGATTGCATTTGGTTCTTTTATGGAATTGAAGTCAGGGATAGAAAGACAGATAGATGGGGGGCAGGTCAAATAACTCTGTGGATTAAAGCCCCTACTAGCAGGCGCAGGGGTCTGGGGTTCAATCCCTGGGCCTGCCCTGCTGCCCCTCACCCCCGGGGTGTGCTGAGACAGCAATTGAGACTGGGTGTGGTAGCCTGCACCTGTAATCCCAGTTCTTGGGAAGCTGTAAACAGGTGGATCACTACGAGTCTGATCTAGTAGTGAGACCCTAAACACCCTGTAAACCATTCCCTAAAACACAAAAAAAGAAGAAAGAGAGAGAGAGAGAGAGAGAGAGAGAGAGAGAGAAAGAAAGAAAGAAAGACAAAAAGAAAGAAAGAAAGAAAAAGAAAGAATGAGGCAGAGGCATGTGTACATGTAGGCATATGAAAGGTGCCCTATAAAGACGAAGATGCTAGAGGTGAACCTATTGCCACGCACACCCTACCATGCAGAACTTCACCTCTAGACCTTAGAATGACAAAGAACCACCCAAACCAAAGGCAGCACACAGCAGTGATGTTTCTACTCCAGGAATACTTCTGTACTGCTCCGGGTAATACAGAAAACAGAACCCAAGGCTCCTTGCTTTGAGATTGAGCGGGCACACTAAGCATGTGTATTTCCTTTTCAGGGTGCACTGTCTAGAAAGGAAAGAATCAACAAAGCCAAATTAACTAAACAGGGCACCGGGCCCACAAACTCAGTAACAAAGCTATTGTTAAAGATTCCACACGAAAATTCTGCATATGTTCCTTCAAAGATGCTGTAGCTGGGCCCAGCGGGATGGCTCAGTGGTCTAAAGCGCCTGCTTGGGAAAGTTTGGGCAGCTTCGGGGACCGCGGTTCGATCCCGGGCACCACATGCTGCGCCAGCCCTGCCCTCGGGGTGGGCTGAGCCGGCCATAAAAATGAGTGGATAAACAAACAAAGGTTCTGAAACAAGAAAAAAATAAATAAATAAAATAAAATAAAATAATTCTAAAAAAAAAAAAAAAAGTTAAAAAAAAAAGATGCTGTAGCTATTTTGCAAGGAGCAAGCCCCTAAAAATGTCAGTTTTTCAGATCTAAGCATGTGAGTAGTTCAGGGAGACGAAGAGCTTGCATACTAGCTTTTGAGTAGACAAGGCAATGTGTATCAGATTGGAGGTAAAACAACATTACCTCTCTACCTCTCAAATTTGTCTTCAGAATGTGTCCCAGGCCAGAAGTTACCCAAAGAAAACTGATAGTGTTTGACACCATTCTCATGATGATACATGATCTACTAACTTCATCTCTGGCAGAAGTGAGAGTATGTCCAAATTCCTGGGGAAAGTAGACTTCAGGAGCTTTTATCCTTCTACCTAAGCCTTCTACGATACAGCCGCTGAGGCCCACTGTGTTAGACGCCAACTTTCAACTTTCACTCCCTTTGAGCTCCGTGTCACAGTGGGGCTTTGCAGTCGTTCCAAAGAGAGGACCTTATTCTGATGTGCATGGGTCTTTGTGTGATCCCCTTCACTATTTTACACGTTGAAAATCAGTATGGCCACTCCTTCCATGCCTTTTTTTCTTTCATGCAATTATTTCTCAGCTATGCTTCTCTTACAGAGCTGTATTAAGAATCCTCTGGAATCCCTGGGAAAATGTTCCTAGATTCTATCACCCAAGATTCTGGTTTGCTAAAGCTGCTGTAGGCTTCCAGGAATCTGCATTTTAATGAGAATTCCAAATAGTTGCCATTCATAGTGGCAGAGGCAGTCCCTCTGCTACACTAGAGGCCCTTTGCTCAAATCCCAGCTCTGCCATTTATTGTGTCTGGAACCTTGAACAACCTATCTCACCTCCTTGGACCTCTGTGCACTTTTCTTTGTAGGAGGAATAGTAGTGATATTTTGAAGGGCTGTAGTGAGGGTTGAATTGATTAGTCTGGATAAAGCTCTTGAAATGTTACCTGGGCTACTGATGCCTAGGTGTTCACTAGATCAAGCCAATGAATTATGAATGTCTTCCATCAGGTTGATACTCTGTTCATCTTATTGAGTCAGTACAAGGATATCTGAGCTCTGAGTGGGTGTGTTGAGGATCAAGGGCTCCCTGAATGGAAGATTGCACTGAATTGTATTTCTTAGAGGATAACAATGAAATCTCCTCACCTAGTGGCTGAGACCTGCTGGCTTGGTCTCACATCATCACCCAGCTCATTCTTCCCCGGGAGCCTCATGTGGCTTCTTTCCAAGGATGCACATGCACTCTTGCCCAGAGCCCTTACACATGTTCCTGCTTTTATCTGGCCCACTCTGCCTCTCACTGACACTTTGTTACAGTTCCTATTATCATTGCATGAGCTCTTGAAAGAGTGGGTGGGAGTGACAAGGGGAGAGCCGGCAGGCCAGGTAGGAGAGGTTTCTCTACAGAAAGGTAGTAGAGAAAAGCTGAGCTACCCATAAACTCTGGAGCTCTAGAAAGATCTGAGAAAAATTCCCAGTACTGAAGTTGGCTATCTGGGAAGCAGAACATGGAAGACAAGTTCTTTTCCCCCAAATTCTTGATGAAATAAGTAACAAAATAGCCAGGTATAGTGGCAGAAACCCATAATTCCAGCACTTTTAAGAGGCTGGGATTACAGCTTCCTAAAAGGAGGGTCATAAGTTTGGCCTAGCCTTTATGAAGTCGGGAGTTTTCTTAAAAACAAACAAACAAACAAAAAACAAACCCTGCAAAGGCCCTGTGGTCAATCTATGGGAGAGGGAGAGGGGGAGAGAGAGAGAGAGAGAGAGAGAGAGAGAGAGAGAGAGAGAGAGAGAGAGAGAGAGAGAGAAAATCAGGATTCTGAGTCTCAAAAGAAATCCAACATCAGGACCCATGGAGCAGAGCTGAACACTAGGAGGTGGACAGAGACTGGGCTACTGAGCTTGCATCAGGGGTCATTTAAGCCATAAAGCAAGCTCTGGGCTATTGCCTGTGTGGCTGAGAGCACATGCAGTAAATAGACAGCGCACTGTGATTTCCAGTGTCCAAAATATGCACCAATTCAGCGCTAGCCCCTACAAAAGCCCACCCTGTACCACGGATGTGCTGGTGGCCCCAAACTCCCAGAGACTTTTATGAAAGAGAAGTTTCTCCTTCAGGTAGTGACGCTGCTAACATTAACAGTCGAGGGAGAATGAGTTCCTGCCATCTAACTTCGGCCCGGATCCTAGCTGTCTCCCTGAGGTCACTATTTTCTGTCAGCCCCCGAGGAACTAGAGCTGCCAGAGAAGCAGCGCGTGCCTCCTCCAGCGGCCGCCTGGCCAGTCACACCTCTACTACTGCTCAGTGGCGGCCCCTGCTGCTGAGGAGCAAGATGGCAGCAACACAGGGTTGGTGACATCAGCGCTGTTCAGGCAGCTCCTAGGATTTGGAGCGAGCCGGGAAGAGCTGAAAGGAAACGAAAGGAACAGAGAAAAGTCCAGGGAGATCCCAGGCCTTTGAGGGGTGCCCCAGTGAGGTGCTAACACAAGAAAGAGCTGAGCCTAAGGATTTCGTGCTTCTCCAGTCTTCCTCAAGCCTCTGGATTTCGTCACATCCCTGCAAAGGTTTTCAAGGAGTTACTCTCTGAGAAATACCATTACAAACTTTTTTTTGGGGGGGTGGGGACTGTTAGAAAATATTTCTTTAAAAAAAGTCACCTCACAAATTCTTTAAAAGTTTCTATGCATTTTAAGTAAAGACTGTTTACACCTCTAGTGAGAACCAACGTGGGGCTTCCACTAGATGCGCTTGCGTGGTGGGGGTGTGAGCACCCTGAGTGTCCGTGCCCTGTGTGCGCAAAGTGAGGTGGTTATATGGCATCTCTAGTGAAAACCCGTATGCAGAGAGAAGGTGCAGGCAAGCAAACTCGTGATCAAATAGAAGCAGCAAGATGGAAAGAGATGAGATTGTGTTTGATTATAGGTCTGGGAGCAGATGTTCTACAAGAATCCAACTCCTTGGCAGCCAGTCTGTTTCCATGGTAACAGAATCGGTAATTATTGAGCCCAAGCAGCCCCCTTACCCCCCACCCCCACTGCACGCTGTCTCCCTACAAGGTGGAGACTGATGAATATCAACTATCTCCAGCCCATCGCCAGCCCTTTCTTCCTCCTATTTTTTTTTTCAGTTCTTTGAAAGAAAAACTGGGCATATCGATGAATATTAAAATGGAAAACTGAATGCTTATTGACAAAGGCAATAGAGCACTAAAACATAAGTGAAGTTACTTTTTTTTTTTTTTTTTTTTCCTGGTGACACTAGAAGAGAAAAGCTCTTCCCAGAAAAGCCGATGATCTCTGAAGGTGCTAAATAAATGAGCAGGAGTTTCCCTGAAATGGAGGCTCCCTTTGATTGGCTGGTCCTGCTACGACTCCTGCCAATCGGAGCACCCCTGGGCTCCAGCCCCATAAACATAAGCAAAGGTACATGCTTATTTCTCCGGACTTGGAGCGGATGGCAGTCAGAGGTGTGCAGCCAGTCCCTGTTCACATGGCGCAACTGGAGACCTATTTCCTAGACACGCTTCCTCGGACACCGGCTGGTCTTCTAGTGCATTGTTCTTCTGGGGGTCGACACTAAGTCGCTGTGGGGTAGCAGCAGCTTAGAAGAGAAGCGGCATTTGTAACTGAGGAAGATGTACTTGTGGGAGCTTGGTGAGTAAAACTCAGGGTTATACATCTGTCCACGGGTGTTAGCAGCCTGAGCTGGAGAGAAGCTTTGTCCCATTGTCTGCAGAAAAGAACTGAATTGGAAAAGCGCGTGGAAGAGCAGGCATTCAGGGGTACCCAGGATGCAGAGATGCTGTATTCAAAAGGCTGCATGCTTTCCGTGGCGCTGAGCAGACTGGTTGCTGGCTGCACATTATATTTGGGTATCGGTGGTCCGGGCTACTTTATCTTCCTGGGTATTGATTCCTTTCAAAAAGCAATGTAGGAGTCAACCCAGTGCATTGCTGAGAAGAAAGGTGCACAGAGCCCAGGGTTGCTTGATCATGTTGCTGATGTTTGCATTGTGGAGAGAGATGTTATTACAATGGTCTGTCACACACTTATTCAGACTCCCAGCCAAGGCATGAAGCATCTCTTCTCTGTGTGCTCCGAGTCGTTGCTCTGCTCAGGAAACATGCAGCTGAAGCCGGTCATGTCTCTTTCCTCTTTTTTACAGTCAGACCCCAAATTGAAATTTGTTTCTCTAAAATTAATTCTGAAGATCAGTGGAAGTGATTTCAGAAAGATTTTAGCAATCAGAAAGCATGATTTGAAATTATTTTTTGCACCCTTTCCAACCTCTCTCAGCCAGGGAGGGTTTGCAAAGTTCTATCCAAGGATTGGCATTTTACCAGGGATGAGATGCTCTGAGCTAGTGCTCTGCTCCCCGGGGTTTAATTTTGTTTCACTGGCAATGAAATTTTCAATTTTGTTTGTTAGATGCAGGAAGAACAGAAAAGCAGGACTATAAATTGAGAAGCTGCATGACGAAGGGGAAACCCTTTGCCTTTAGGTACCCTCCAGACTGCAAACCTAAAATATATTTAGCAGGATAGAACCTAAGACACAGGGTTCTGGATGAGTCTGGTGCTTACAAACACCGGAGAAGATGCTGCTGCTTTCTGCTTGCACGCAGAGAGCAGGGGCTGAACTCAGGCTCCAGTCTCTGCCCAGTATCTGTTCTGTTGTCTCTATACGCTGAGACTTACTTGGTGTTGCTTTTTATAAGAATCTGTTCTGTTACCTTACCTGTAAGCAAGACTTGCTGTCTTCCTTACAGTCTGCTTTCAAATAATGGAGAGAAGCAAAGGAGGATAAAGCATTAATCATCAGGCTGAGAAAGAAATGCACGTGAAATAGTTGCACCCATTGATTTGTCCTTTGGGAAGAAGCTATCCTCTTGATTGAGGAGTGTGTTATGGGTCTTCGCATGGCTCTAGAATGGAGTTTTGTTTTTGTTTTTTTTCTTTCCTAATGGGGATCTTTGATGAATCAATGAAGAAACAAAAGAACTGAGAAGGTTTTGCCTATCTGAGACTCAAGACAGGATGAGAACAACTGGGTGTCTTGGAGAGACAGACAGAGAGAGAAAGAGAGAGAGAGAGAGAGAGAGAGAGAGAGAGAGAGAGAGAGAGAGAGAGAGAGAGAGAGAGAGAGGAGAGAGAGATCCTGTACTCTGCATCCATTAAGGAAGTAGGGCTGGTGCTGCAAGGGCTAAGGGAATTTCCTGACTGTGGGCAAGTGCCCTGGGGACACTAGGTCACTTGACTAGGTGAGTGACATCTCTGTTAGCTGACAACCTTGCTGGAGATGCATGAGAGCCTTTTCCCTCGAGGGTCAGACGGTATGTAAGGCATCCCACCTTCCAGGAAGAGGCGAGGTGGATGTTCTCCGTGTCTGCAGTGTGCCACCCCAAGGCATGCACTATTTTCAGGCACCCTAGTTTGCAGCAGACATATGTGAAGGGCCGGTTACCTCATGAGAGTGGCTCTCCATCCTCTTTTTGCTTTGTTTTCTCCCCCAGTAGCGTCACTCTGTGTGAGTGGAGTACTGGCACCTGTTGGCAAGAATAAGAAAAGAAACCAGCCTTTTATGGAAGCAGTAAAAAATTTTTTAATCTAAAATTGTAGTTCATAACCTATTTTTGTACCATGGAGCTCTTTAAGGATGTGAAGTCTCTGAACAGTTTCTCTGGCCCAAGGAAAGGGCACTGTGCATAAACATCTCATACCCTGATGATGGACCATTTCAGGGGAAAGGAGTATCCCCATGCTGGGGGAGTATTTTACCCTGGATCGCTGCAGATCGCTGACTTTTTCTGAAGTAGGAGTGCTGGGTGCTGCTGCAGCTCCATCTCCCGAACTGGCTGGCTTTTGCTGGACACTGATACCTCAGTGAAGTGCAAAGCATGCTCAGTTGTGTTCAGATTCAGAAGTCTTAAGACCAGGAACACAGCTCAGTGACAAAGTCTTTGCCTAAAATATGTAGCAACTTGGGTTTTATCTCCAGAATCAGAGCAAAAAATGTCTTGGAAATGATTTAGGACACAGTGATTTGGGGACTTCTGAGCTTGGAGGATTGATGAAACTAGAGCTAGCTGGGGGACTTGGACTGAAAGCGCTCTGGCACGTGGCAGAATGAGAAGTGTATCTTTGTAAATGCTCTGTTTCTCCCTGAGCAAGAGGACTTCTTCCTACCATCTCCTCTTAGCATTTGTAGACTGTGGAAACACAGGAAAGACAAAAGTAAAAAGAAAGCAAAATGAATCTCCTTAGCTTCCCAGCTGCACATCAGAATCACCCCAAACAAGGCAGAGGGAATGTAAGTACGTGGAATTCAGTGCTTTAAACTGAGTATTGAGAGTTTGAATGGTAGAATTCCTCAGCTCTCCTGCCCACTGGACTAATCCTAAAAGCTGCCTGGAGTATTTTCTAGGTGTTGCCTACCTGCAATGTGTCATACATAAAGAACTGAATCCCTCATTGAATCTTCAGGGCAATCCTACTCTTGTATCTATTTCATGGATGAGGAAATTGAGTCCCCCAACTGTTAAGGAACTTTCTCATTTAGCTAGATAGGAACTGGTGACTACGTGGCATTTCATGGATGTTTATTTACTTACTGCCACATGTGTAGGGAGAAAAAAAGAGACTGAATAGGGAAAGAAGGTCTCATCAGTTTTTCTGTCTGTCTAGTGGAATCGACCATGGGTAGTTGAATTAAATGATTGTCTTCATTAAAATTAAACTGTAGAGGCATTCTGGGGTAGGTGGGTGATTTATTTGTCATGCTATTGAGGAAAATGAGTTTGACATAACCTGACAGTTGTCCCCAGAATGCCCTATGGATTGCCCCCTTACTTAATTGCATGATTTAGGACCTCCTTCTGCAAGGTACTTGGACAAGCATGAAGTGGCCCCCCAGATTTAGGGAAATGTCCCCTGGGGAGCCACCTAAAATGTAGCAGTTGACAGCGTTCCACACCTGCCCTCCGCTGGCATATTCCAGGAATATGATTTGCTGCAGCCAGAGCCATGGCAAGGGCTGTGAAGGACCAGGAAAAACGGGGCAGCCAGTCGGGGCTGGGCTCAGCCTGCTGGTGCCTTGGGAATCACCAGCCTCCCACCTGTTCTGAAAGCCTTGTGAGCAGGAATGAGGAGAAATCACTTCCACTTAGTGATGCCAACTGCAGTGCCAGAGCCGGGGAAGGCTTCTAGGCGATGGCTCGTGCAATTCACAGGTGAGGCGGATTGCAGACTGCGCTTCCCATAGTTTGGGGGAGGAACTGACGGCCCCTAGTGCAAAAGAGGGGTGAGAGTAGGCGAGAGGGTCCCGCCCTCTCCCACCTTCTGCAACCATTGCATCTCCTCTTCTCTCTGCTTGGCAAGCTGACACTCACCCAGGGAAGGTGTAGTAATAAAAAATGGAACGGGAGAGAGTAGTCTGCTATGGAGAAAAACTATTCATCTTGTCAATATTTCCTGTTTACCATAGCAGGAAATAAAGACCAGAGCACATGAAAAAGATCACGTGGCTAAGTGGAAAGGAATCCACATCAGGATCTTCATCGCAGATTTAAGATCGTACACTATTTGTTGTGCATGGCTACTATTGTGGGAGTCTAATGTTAAACTAGGCATACCAGGGATGATTGAAAAATAAAGTAAATGCTTAATATTTTAAAAATCTATTGTAGTAAAAGATGCATTGTCATGAAAGATAGGCTCAATGAGAGGGCTTAATGGCAGTGTGTCTTTAATATTTTTTTAGTGTGAACATTTATTATACTTTTGATTATCCAACCATGTGAAGAACTATGCCAGAAAAGAGTATCAGTGATTTTATAAAAATGTGTGGTAGGTCTCTATCTAGTCCTGCATTGCCTGCTAGAAGGATAACACATGTTTTAGATAGATAGATAGATAGATAGATAGATAGATAGATAGATACATACATACATACATACATACATACATACATAGACACATAGATACATAGGTAGACAGACAGATATAATTATTTTAAAAAATTTTATACATTTATTTATTTGGTACTGGGTCTCATTATGCAGCTTGGACTCATGGTGATCCTCCTGTCTCAACCTCTCCAGGGCTGGGATTATAGGCATGCACCATTATGCCCTGTCTCAGTGACCAGCACAGCACGCCTGGGCTTCTGAGGCTTTGATACCAGGGATTAAACCCCAGTACTTGCACTTGCCAAGCAGGCACTTAGACTGCCGAGCTATCTCCCCATCCCTGTAATTTAACAATTTAGTAGTCACCTTGAAAGAAACAGGTCATTTATTTTTAATAATATTTGTATTTAACCTGTTATATATGAGATGTTCGCATTTTAACATGTAATCACAAAATTATTAGCAGTACATTTATGATGAACTTTCCAGGTAAAGCATTTGAAATTTAACCTGTGTTTCCCACTTATAAGTCAACTCAAGTTGGACCCTTGATTTTCATAGCACACCTACATTTAAACTTCATAAAATTTATAATGAAAAGAGTAGACTCACATTGCAAGTTGTTCCCCATGCACTTAAAAGTCTTTTACTAAGAAATGAATTAAGTATCCATTTTTAAGTTTAAATTAGCTAAAATTAAATGAGATTTGATACCCTTTGTTCCAAGGCTGCAGTATCCACATGATCAAAGCTCTCCATTGGACAGGGACTGGCACAGTTAGTTTCATTCCTCTGCTATCATCCCCTGGCACCTTTGCTCTCTTATCTCCATGAGGCACCCCAAAGACTGTTCTGGTAACAAACAATAAAAAGAGCATTAATATTCACAGACGTGTTCACTCTTGGCAAACTCAACCTGTAGTGAAATCCTGATGTTTTCCGTTACTCTCTTTGACAGGGAATTAAAAGATACGTGATTTCCAAGTATGGAAGTCCCACACTAAGCACTCTGTGGGATGTTTCAGTCCTTAAATATCTCAGTGCTGCTTCTTTCTGTGCTTTGGAGCTGCCACACTTGCCTTTGTCTGTTTTCTGGTGCTACAAGAAAACACCCAAGATTGGGCAATTGATAAGAAAATGAACTATATTTTTCACAGTTGTGTAGGCTGAAAATTCAATGTCAAGGTGCTAGCATTTGGTGAGGACGTTCTTGCTGCATTGTAATGAGACAGAGGGCATGACATCCCAGCATGCCCAAGATGAGAAGTTGTGAATGAATTCTCTCTGCCTCTTCTTATAAAGCCTCTACTCCCATTACAGAGACCCCACCCTCAGACCTCACCTAACTCTAATTCTATTACCAAAGGTCCCACATTCAAATGCCATCAACATATTTGAGGACTAAGTTTCCAACACATGAGCTTTTAGAAGATACATTAAAACCATAGACTTAGTTCAACATGGAACATGGATTTAATTGTAATGATAAACAAACCGTGACTGAGACAGTAATTGTATTGTGAGATGGCAATTCCCTACAAATGAAAGTATAAATTAATCTTAAGAAGCAGTTTGACTATTACTATCTTATTCAGTTATACAAATTTTGCTTATGGTGACTAGTTCTTTCAGTTAATCTTAAAATTCATACCTTCAATATTAGTGTCTTAGCTTTTGATTCCCTAAAAGCTTTTTTCACATAAAACCAACATTGAAACAGTAGTCCATGTCTTTAATGACTAGATCAAAATTAAGCTGCAGTGCTTTCACAGAAAAATCTAGTCTCTGCTAAAAATGACCCAAGTGGACCATTTCAGGTGAATTAGAAAAAAATGGAAGAATAAAGTTCACTCTCAGTACCATTCTCATAAGCTTTGCCTTAATCAAAGACTTGTGAGAAATTCCACAAAATAATGAGAAAGAGCACACACAAATTCCAGCTTGAATATCATCTATAATATGAGGGATGTCTTCTGGTCCAACAGTTCCCATTTCTTCATTTTGAGCAGAACGTTCTAGGAGAATGCTTTGTGTGCTTCAACATCCAGCAATGTTTATTGGAGTTAACTCTCTGGGTTCTTCACACCTCTTTTATTTTCATGACTTATCTTTTTTTAACTGGGGCAACACCAGTGGATCAAATTGCTTAAGCCATGGGTCAAATTGAATCTATCTGTAGAATGAGCTGCTTTTCACATCTGCTGCTATCTGGCCAAGCCATGAACTCACACCTTTGATCATGAGTAGGAAAAGGTGATTCAGAACTTCAGTGAACATGGACAGATTGGCAGACAAGCATCCATCACATGAGTAAAATTATCATTGCCATAAAAGTCTTTCAGTTTCCACAGGAATTGGAAGACTATTAAACAAGACTACATTATTTCAAGCAACGTGTGATATTCCAGAGATCTGGGGCTAGAAAAATGTCCATATGGCTGACAGAGCAGTCATCTAAAATCTGAGAATGTTCCTTATTGTTTCTCCCTTGGCAACTAAATTTTGCAAGTTATTAACTTTTGTGGTTCTCAGCATCTTCACGTGGGTAAGGAAGAGTGGAGACTTGAAGACTTCCCATCTCATACGTGTCAACCTTATGAAAATCTATCCCTCTTCGAGGTCCCTTGTTGCATGGATCAGAACTATCCTTTCTATCCAGTGTATTCAGATAGAGCCCCGGAGTCCTTCTTGACACAACACTACGTCAGCCACTACTAAGAATTGACCCAAAGCTGAAAATATTTTCTTCTGTCTCTTATGTCCTTTCCTCATCTCTGTGCCTTGTGCAGGACTTTGGGAAGGAAAATGCCAGGAATTATCATCAGGATGCAGAGTTCCAGTGATAAGGCAGTGACAGCTCTTTACTCATCCTCTGGCTCAGCTGCTCCCTGGAGGTGTTGCCACCTGACAGGGAGAGCCGCAGCTTGGCGCCTGGGGAACTCACTTTTCTTTTCCTTTGCGCTGGAAGTGATGAGAGACCTGTCAAGGAGAGCTGCTCATTGGCATCGTTCCCAGACATGGGAGAATAATGAAATAAAACTTCACTCTGACTTGGTTGGAATTTTTGTGGCTGAGCATTTGAGATAGTATCTGGGACGATTCTAGCAACCTCTTGCCCAGTTGGAAAGAGACACTCATCAGCTAATGGAACTTGGGCATTTAGATTGCCAACCCACATCAGTTCCTGGGAGTAAGTCAGCTCAAAATCTAGGCAGCGAGGTCACAGAACCACTGGGGAAAGAGGAGTCTACTCCTGTTGTTATGGTTTATGTCTAGTTGTCCCCCCAAAGCCTCATGGAGTCATTGGGCGGGGACTTCTAGAGTTTGAGACTTGATCCACGATCCCTGGGATTATAGGTTTTAGTATTGATGGGATTATGGGTGGAAGTACTTCTGGGATTATGGGTGTAGCCTAGGGTGGGAGCTAAGGCGGAGAGCCTGAATGTAATATAAAGAGAGACAGAGAGACAGACTGGAGCTCTAGCTGTTGCTGTTGCTCTGCTGCCGTGTTGGTTGGCTACCTCTGCCACCATTTTGTTGCTGTTCTGCTGCCATGAACTGGATGCTCTCCACCCTGCTCCACTGAGCCTTGGGCCAGCCAAATATGGACTGAAATCTCTACGAATTGTGAGCTAAATAAACCTTTCCTTCCTTCAGTTTGAGTGTTGGGTATTTGTCGCAGCAACGAGCAAAAAGTAACTAATACACCTGTGGAATGGGCCATCCATTTTCATTGTGCATTTCAGAAGTAGAATCGTGTAGACTGTAGAGTTTGACACCAATAAGATTGCTACTGTCTCTAAGCCAAGACTATTTACTATTAAACTCCACCTGCACTCTGATAGAACCCAATATGATGATAGCAGGATTGTACCCTCAAGTTCCACAGAGTGGTGGGAATTAAGGTGTAAAAGCTCTGTTCCCTATTCCATAAATCCGGCTTAAACATTTCTTTCAAGTAGACACAGGAGCTTGACAATGAACATCTTCTAAGTCACTGATCTTCCTGTTCTTAAATGTCCTAAAAATCACTTAATCTCCTTCACCCATAGTTGGCCCTATTGGAAAGGAAGAAGTAAAGCATGTTTCTCATGAGACTGATAAAGAATGAAAATTAAATAAGAATGATGTCTGAGTGAGTGATTGATAAACAATAATGGGCTATGTAAGGGAGGAAGGGTATGATTTCGTTATTGAGTAGAAGTCATCTATGTTCATATCGTATAGAATTGTTCTTTTACTGTGGAAGGGTTTCACTGTTGTTATATCACCCTCCTGTTTTATCAGAGATGATCTGAGGTATGGTAGAAGTATAGGCCTCCCAGAGAGAGCAAACACTACACTTACAAACAAGGAACTGGGCTCAAGTGCCAGCTTAGCCACCTTGCCAGGCTTGTGTTCTACATTGTTGCCTTGCTCATCTTTAGTATATTTCCTCATGGATTAAATGTTAATAACATCTACCCTATCCAACACATAGAAGCAGTCAGAGAACACATGTGTTATGATATGGCGTATGCTTTGTGGATTGTAGTACCAGACATTACAGTTGTTCTTCCAAATCTAGTGTCTTCCAACAACTCAATCATACTTGCAGAAGAGAGATCACTGGAAGATTCTTCCTGGAGCCAAAAGCTCCAAGAGGGTGTTGTACACTTTCCTAATGGTGGAAGCCCATCCATACCAGAGATGTTGTGCATCTAGGAAGATGCTCGCAGCACTGAAAATGGCTGTGATATGTGGCAAACAGCTGGTGGTTTTTACATTTGTAAGTCAGATCAGGAAGTACTGGATCTGCATCAAGGATGAGTAAATCCTTCTGGATAGCCAAGCCCTAGCCATTCTGCCATAGATCTAGCTTTTCTCTTCTTGAAGACATGGTGAATGCTTTGACAAAACCCACATCTCTAGTTCTCCTGTAGACAGATTTCCAGTCCCTTCAGTAGATTTCTTTGCCACCATCCAACTAGCCACAAACGTCTTACCTCTGTCAAGTGAGGAAAAGGCACAGTTTCTCTTGTTTATAGGTGTTTTGTATTTATTATACACCCACAGCATCCTGAATTTTGAAGAACCCTGAGAGTCTGAACGGCAGCTAGATCCCAACTGATGACGACTGGGATCTGCTGGTGGAGCCTGCCTAAGGTCCTTTACCTGGGATTGATGAGCTCATCAATGATGGGCAAGGGAGGGCTGATACAGTGCACTCAGCTTCTCATAGGAGAAGAAAGTGAGGCTCACAGAAATTCATTGACTTGCTAGTATGCACTATTAACAAGGAGCAAAGTTCACGTTTTCTTATTCTCCTATTTTATTCAACAACCAGTGTTTGCTGAATGGCTACCATTTATCAGGTACTACTCCAGGCCTGGGAATTACAAGTTGTAAACATATATGGATTAAGCTGTACAGGCTTCTTTTTAAAGCAAACAATAGTTTGAATGTTGGAATTTCCCAGAACATGGAAGCTACAATAAGAAAATGTTCCATTCAGTCATAGTCATTTATATGTTCACTACATCACTTGAGTGACCAGTTATTCATTGGTTTCCATGTCCCTTGAATACCCATATTTATAGCAGTACTATTGATAACAGCTTAATCTTGTAAATGTCACATATGCCCAATCAACAGATAATTGGATAACAAAAGCATGATATTTATACACAGTGGAATAATATTCTGTCACAATAGAAGGATAAACTTGAGGCATTCTTGGGTAAATGCATGCACCTTGAGACCATGATATTAAGCACAATAAATCAGCCCACAAGCTTAAGTATTGCATGATTTTTTTATATGAGAAATTCAAAATATAAAAGAAAAAGAGAAGATAGGTAGGTGGAAGCAGGGAGATCTTTTTTCAGATGGGTAGGAGAACAAGGGATGGAGGAGGGAAGGCTGGTTAGAGAGAGAAAATGAATTTAATAAATTTGAAGAAATAAAGGTAAGCAGTACATCTGTAAATGGAAAGAGACCAAGAGCCAAAGGGAATAGGGAAGGCTAGGAGAGGTAGAGATGAGCAAAGAATCAGGAGATACTGTATACACATACTAACTCCTCATGAGAAATTAAATCATATGTACTGCAGACATGTGCTAAAATGAATTTCATTACAAAAAAACCTCTCATTTTTGAAAGAGTTCTTATATTTTGTCTGAAAAACCTTGAAAGCAGTTGATGAAAACAAATTGCCTTCTTGCTTCCTGTCTTCCTTTCTCTGAAAATACCTAAGAGAAGTTGAACCACATCAGCCAATCTATGAGCTGTCATCCATCGTGGTTTCAGGTGGCAACCTACAAAATGACACATGAGTGAACCCACATTTTTCCACTTTACCAAAGTTTTGTGGACCTTTGGAATAGTCAAGGGAGAAAGAGTTTGCAACTCTGCCCATTTACAACTGCTGTGACTCTGCTTCCTGGGTAGAGGGACAAATGATCATGAATAGGAAGGTCTCTGGCCCAAGATGGGAGCTAACTGTGCAACCATCCCCTTCCTGTAAAGGCCAAGTTGTCTCTCCCCCATCCCTGCAAGAACTGACCTTCCCAAGTCAACTCCTGGTTCTTTGTTTTAAGGTCGAACCAACCCAGAGATGCATATTCTAATAGTTACAAAAATTGTGTTTTCTGGAGCACTTAGCATATGAAGATCCTTTTCAGTAAAGTCTCTCAAATTATTGTTGTAATTCTTGGAGTGCAGCTATTTGTCTTAAATTATCACATGGGAGGTCTGTCAGGCAACCTGCTTTTATGGAAGTGTGTATCTCTCTAGACAGACCCTAATTCTCAGCCCCCATCCATGTTATTGCTGTTTCGGTAGTGTTAAAAGCACGATTCAAAGACATACTCTCTTTTACAGATAAAGAGAAGCAGACAATGTTAGCTTATTACCCATCTAGTGATTGGTGTATTACCCATCTAGTAAGTGGCAGAGTGACATTCAGATCCAAGGCACAAGCCCATGTTTTTAGTGGTAGCTAAGGGCTCAGTAGCAATATCAGCTGTATATGGATTTGTAACTGATGCACTGGGAAAACAATACTGAAACTGGTTATTCATTCTCCTAAAGGGTTGAAGACTATGTAAAAGACAGGCAGGCATGAGCAGTTTTGAAGTAATCCATCTCCAGATTTCTGGCTTTCCTGTGTGCTTTAGAACAGATGATCTTCATTGAGACAGCTCCCATCCCACATCTGGACAGCCTGGGCCCGAGCTCCCTCTCTCTCATTTTTTTCTCGCTCTTGAGAAAAAGGACTTCTCACTTTGTCTGAAGCTGCATTTCTCAATCCTGCAAACCTGCTCTGAGAGCTAGAGAACTGTAGAGTATTATTTAAATACGGATCAACATGGGGTCCCCATCTGATTAAAACAAGATCCATGGGCTAGCGAGATAACTCAGCAGACTAAGCACCTGCTTAGGCAAGTGCAGGGACTGGGGTTCAATCTCCTGCACCGCATGCTATGCAGGCCCTGCCGCTGGGTTTGGAGTTGGTTGTAATCCCAGCACCGGGGAGGCTGAAAACAGGAGGATCACTACAAGTCTGAGCTGTGTAGTAAGACCCTGTAATAAGTACATAAAAATTAAAAAAATAAAATAAAATAAAACAAAAGCCATGCCCAATGAAATCTTCTTTTGAACTTTAGTATTTCTTTATCACAATGTGTAAAATATTAATATCTTCATTAGTTTATATGAATAATCATTGCTCTGTGAAATGCAGTTAAGAATAATATTGTTAGAAGATTCTGTTCATAGGAAATATAGTATTGAGTTAGATTTCAATATATATATGTGTGTGTGTGTGTGTGTGTGTGTGTGTGTGTGTGTGTGTATTCATAAAAGTATGATAGGGTGATTAGTAGTTCACTTTTAAGTGCAAATTTATGTTAATGATGAAATTCTGTATAGGAAGAGCCCATGTTGGAAGTAGAATATTTATTTGTTTTTTTTTCTTTTTTTTTTCAATTTTTTTATTGTTGAAATTTAACAATGGTTATATTACATATTTTCATCATCAGATCAGTTTAGATTAATACATATAGGTATATAAGATTGATCAAACAATTAAACATTAACCTTTCTAAATCCACATTACTTTTTTTCCCCCCTTCTTTTCTTTGAAAGTTAACATATTGCATATTGTCCTCACAATCATTCTATAGAATGCAGTGTGTGGGCATGACTCACCTCCCTATTGATGTTGCATAGAAACAAGAAAGAAAGAAAAAAAAAAAAAAGGAAAGAATATACTTCTCTTTGCACTAAGAGGAAGCAGATACATACACAGTCAAAGGTTTTGCAATTGCAGTGTGCCACCAGTGAAGCTTGTGATGTTGGAGGCTATTGAATCTAAGCCTCCTAAAGCTCATCTCTCCAATCTAGCTCTGCGTTCCATGCATTGTAATTAAGGATTTTTTTTTTTCTCTTGCTGGGTGGTCAAGGGCAAGTCGAAGCAAGACCTGTATAACTAAACATTCTTTTTTTTTTTTTTTTTTTTTTTTTTATCTTCCAGGGTCAAATCCCCTCAGGATTAAATTTGAGACCATAGACAGTACTTTGTAGAACTGTTGTTAGTGTTAGCCTTTGGGACGAGTCACGGCCATTGCTTGGCCATTTTGCTTTCTGTGAAAGCCTGAGAGAATGTTTTTCTCTGGGTGACTCTCCTTAGACGCACTGCAGTTCATTCATCCCTTTCCTCTGA
>PVJA010037318.1:0-20480 GCA_004027025.1 Myocastor coypus
AGCTCGAGGCCACCCTGAACTGCACAGGGTCTCCCTGTGCAGTTCAGGGTGGCCTCGAGCTCACTTTTGTAGCTCAGGCTGGTCTTGAACTCACACTGATCCTCCTGCCTCAGCCTCCAGAGTGCTGGGATTACAGGCGTGCGCCACCACGCCCGGCCCACTTAAGCTAACTTTCTCTACCTGTTCTAGGCCAGGCTGAGGGCTGTTGCAGCCTTTACCACCAGAGATGGAGATTTGTTCTCTCAACAGAGGGTCCACAAGCTTCATGTGCTGTGTCAGCTCCAGACAAGGCGTTTCAGAATGACTCCTTTTACTGTATATTCATTCAAGATGGCTCTACTTGGCAAAGGGAAGATTCACTGTGTGATTGTCTGTATTCTTTTTTGTTTTTTAGAATTATTTTATTTTATTTTTATTTCTTGTTTCAGAATGTTTGTTTATTTATTTATTTTTATGGCCAGCTCAGCCTGCCCTGAGGGCAAGGCTGGCACAGCATGTGGTGCCAGGGATCGAACCGCGGTCCCTGCCACCTCCTAAGCTTTCCTAAGCAGGCGCTTTAGACCACTGAGCCATCCTGCAGGACCCCAATTGTCTGAATTCTTAAGTTGTTAAATAAATGTTTGTTTTAGTCCTTAAAAAGAAGCATGCTCGATTTACCTCTATTTCTCTACTCTCAAAGCAGCAAGCGGCTTTCTGTAACTACTCCTTGTCTGGCAAACTGGATCATCTTTCCAGAGAGAACCACAGATGCTTTCAGTCTTCTTAATGAATTCTCACTAAATATTAAAAACTCTGTTGGTCTATGGAAAAGAGGAGTTATTATTTTACTTGTTTTCTTGTCTACATTTTTCCTTTTCTCTTTTATTAACCAACTGAGCTACCTGGCAAGCCCCCAAGTGGTTGTATAAGGACGTCAGTTCTTTTTTTCATTTTCTCTCTTATTAATTACCTAAGTTTTTTTAATCCAAATTTACATACATATATCTGATAATCTGAACAACTTATTTGAAGGCACTATGCAATTCAACAAGCACTATCAACTTCATATCATTTTGTTTAGTGAAATTCTGTACTATTTCTAATTTTTATTTTATATGCCTATCTTGCATTCTCCTTAAAAATAAAGAAAAGACACACCATTCTGTTACTATATCTGTATTACTGGTCTTAACTCATTCCCAGTCTCTTGACTATTTTGTGACTCTGAGGGAATGGATGTACGTCAAGTTCCATTGACATTCTCCATTCCCCACTTTGCTGTAGAAAATTTGATATATAAGCCTCAGAATTATCCTCGGCTACAGGATAATCATTACTTCCTTGATTTTTTCCCCGAGGTATGATTTTTCCCAATTTTTTTTCACATCAATTTATTATTATTATTATTATTATTATTATTATTATTATTATTGAACCAGGCAATGAACTCAGGCCCTTATGCTTACCAGGCAGACACTTATTGTACTGAGCTGTCTCCCCAGCCCCACATAAATATATTCTTATGGTTAAGTGCTCCTCCTTCGACCTATTATCAGTACACTACAGTAAGCCTTGAGGGAGGGAGGGAATGTTTCTCTTCATTCTTAGAGCATCCACTCTCTCCTAAGTCATGAACAGTTATACTCATTCTGTTTTCTTCACTGCATTCTGGCCTGGAGGAATTATTGCTTAAAATTATCTCTTGTTTTCCTTTTCCTTACTTCAGTCTCTTCAAGTAGCCTTCGGGTTAGAATTTGGTTCTTTGCAAAGACCAACCTTCAATAAATCAACACAGGGTCCCATTTAGAACTTTGGAAATAAGTATATGATAGGATCATGATACATTTACATTAGTCAATATCTCTCATTAACTATCCAGATCAACAGCTTTTCTATTACTACCTTGTCTTCCAGAACGTTAGTGCACATGAGGTTAATGCCAGTAAACCCAGCATTTGAGAGGCTAAGGCAGGAGGTCTGCTATGAGTTCAAGATCAGCCTGGACTACATAGTAACACTATTTTAAAGCCAACAAACCAAAACGTTCACTCTTATCTTTCTCTTTCTCACTTGGTTGTTAACCAGTTGTTTGTTTCTGAACTGTAGATATCACATTAACTGATTATTTAACATATTGACTGGAAAACAGTAAGAGCTCAATAAGAAGCCCAAAGCAACAATTACCTTAGCAACTTTCTAAGTCCTGAAAGACTACTGTAATAATCAACAGGCAACTTACTTTAATTTTTAGGTTCCAACACTGTAGTTGTTTCTAAATATATCTGTTGATTTATGAAATTACTGCAACTCTCTGGTATTGTGGGCACAAATCATCCACATTAAAATTTTGATATAGTGGGATATATGTAAAATGTTCCCCAAAGGGCCCGGAGGGATGGCTCAGTGGTCTAAAATGCCTGCTTGGGAAAGCTTGGGCGGCTTCAGGGACCGTGGTTCGATCCCCGGCTCCACATGCTGCACCAGCCCTGCCCTCAGGGTGGGCTGAGCCAGCCATAAAAATGAGTGAATAAACAAAAGTTCTGAAACAAGAAAAAAAAATAAAGTGTCCCCCAAAAGTATCATGCAGTCAGTGGTATTTTTAGAAGGTGATTGTATCAAGGGGCCATACTCACCAGTGGATTAACTAAACCCGTGATGAAAAAAAATGTATATGCTATTCAGTGGCAGGGCCTGATGAGGAGAGGATCACTGGACATGGGACCCAGAAGGGAATGTTCTTGTCCCTGGCTCTTCTCTTTTCTCTGTTTCCTGGCTGCTAGGACTTGAGCAGCTTTCTCCATGACACTTCCACTGTGCTATTTCTTCACTGTAACCAGAGTGCTAAGGTTTATGTCTAGTTGTCCCTCTAAAGCCTCATGTAATCAGGGGGCGGGGACTTCTAGATTTTGAAATTTGACTGATGAGTCACTGGGATTATGTGTTTTAATACTGATGAGAATATGGGTCCGAATACTACTGGGAATTACAGGTGTGGCCTGAGGTGGATAGGCTAAGGCAGAGAGCCTGATGTAATATAAACAGAGACAGAGACAGACACGTGCTGTTGCTCTCTGCTCCCCTAGTTGGTCGGTTGCCTCTGTCATGATTGTTGCTGTTCCACCACTATGAGCTGGATGCTCTCTGCACTGTTCCATTTAGCCTTTGGCCTGCTGAATATGGACTGAAACCTCCAGTAACTGTGAGCTAAATAAACCTTTCCTTCCTTCATTTTGGGTGTTGGGTATTTGTCCCAACAACGAATAAAAAGTAACTAAGACACAGAGATCTTAACTTTAATCTTAAACTTCAGATTTAAGTTCAATCTTAAACTTGAACCAGTTTAAGTTTCAAATGAACTTCTGAATCTGAGTCAAATTGACATCTCTTCCATTACGCCTCTTAAACTTGAACCAGTTTAAGTTTCAAATGAACTTCTGAATCTGAGTCAAATTGACATCTCTTCCATTACGCCTCACGTATCAGGTATCATCTCTCTGCTGAGGAAAGTGATTAATAAGGGAACATTTTTACCACAGTTATCAAAATGAAATGGTCATTACAGAAGTTACAAAAAATGTCAACAATCACTATTTTGTATTTTCTGATGAATCACTCTTTAACTAGTATGCCAAGTGCTAAAGTACCTGCAAAAGAATATGGCAGTAGCTGTTATCTAGATAATTCATATTTTAAAAAATCAGTGTGAGCCAGACACAGTGAGACATGCCCATAATCTCAGCACTCTGGAAGGCTGAAGCAGGAGAATCACATGTCTGAGCCTCAATTGTACAACCTAGGAAAGCCCTGTCTCAAAATAAGTGCAAAAGCCAGAAATAGAGCTCTATGAAATTTCTCTAGATTCTGTACTCAGTACCATTAAAAATTATTTTCATAATATTATTTTAAAAAGAGGTTCATGGTTCTGAATTATGCCTATTATTTCCTATTTTCTCAATGGGAAAATTTGTATTTCCTATTGAGAAAAGTAGCCTTACTTTACAAGTCTCTTTGCATATATTTTGAATATTTATAGCAACCTTCTAATTAGGAAAACTAATTTATTGTGATCCTGTCCACATTATTTAAAATACTTTTGTATATGAATGTGAATAAAATGCAAGACTGGGTAAGGTCATGCATATTTTATTAATATAACAATAGGTTGTTTAAATATACTTAAACAAATTTTAAGAATGTGTAATTTAGTAGACATTTACAAAGTGGTTTAAGTTAACAGTCAGTACATATTTGCATGCAAAGGAGACTTAATGTACCTTAGACTTTTACATAGTGATCTTTAATTCTGAAACTCTCTTCTATAATATGCTTAGTTTTTTACTTTGTAGTAAGAGGCTAGACTATCCACTACCTACTTTAACTTTAATGGCCTTTGTTTTACAGATATTGATTGTTCTGTTATTTATTTAATTTCCTTTGTTATTATAATTTTATTTTATTTTGGAGAGTGAAAACAAATGCAAGAGGGCGAGAGCAAAAATCAGAAACAAAGAAACAAGGTAACATACAACAACACATATTGCAAATTTTCAAAACAAGAATAGCTGATCAACAATGGTTGATATGTTATCTGTTTTATCATCTAATCTTGTGCTCAGATTAATAGATATAGTTACATAAGACTGGACATATGATTGAATATTCCCGCTTGCTTTCAAGAAATCTTAAATTTTTGTTGTTGTCTCTCCCTTTTTCTTTTAGATTTCTTTAAAATACTATTTTGAAGAGAGCATAGTAATAATTGATATGAAATTAGAAATGGTACACTTTTAGAAGAGCAAGATGACAGGTATTCAAGCATGATTCTTGTATTGCTGTCCTTGATGTACTTGGTTAGTTCCCAGATATCAGCATACAGTCAAGGTGAAAATTCTACACGTTAACTGCTATTTAAAAAAAAAAAAAAACTTAGCAAAATTCCAAGTGCTACTTAAACCTTAGTAATTTCCTTGTTCTGTGCAAAATATCTCTTCATGGCTTCCCATGCTATCTCTGCATATCAATAATAGCTTACTGCAAGACTTTAGGGTACATGCATTCAGCCTGGAAGAGATTTTAACATCGTCTCTGAAAGATCTAGTGAGAACCTGCTCCTTCCCTGTTCTGATTTCCCTAGATTTTACAAGCATTTATGGAGTGTTTCAAATGTTCCAGTCTTGGAGGGGATCAATGACAGACAAATCTGCTGCCTTCAGAATTTTATAACCTGAAGGGAAGACTGAAAAATGTAGCCACATTTATTCTAATACCAAGTATAACTTACTAGAATATATGTCTTAGTTATTTTTCTCTTTTTGGAGAAACAAAAATAGCCAACACCCCAAATTAAAGGAGGTTTATTTAATTCACAGTGTGTGGAGGATTGGTGTGCAATCAGCTGACTCTAAGGCAGGATGATATGGCACAGGGGCAGAGGACAGCAAAAGGGGCAAGAGCAAAAAAAAGGGGGAAGAGCAAGCCTCTTTTCTTCCCTTATATTCTAAGCAGTCTAGGCCCCTCAGTGGGTGCAGCACTCACATCATTGTGGTGCTCTTCTTTGCATAGGCTCAGGATGTTTAAAAACCGAGAATATTTGTCACCTGCTCAGTTGTTCACTTAAATGTCTATCCTCAAATTGACACAAGGTATCAACCATGACAATGTCGAAGTGGAAAGATAGTGCACTGGTCTTGAAGAAGTTTGCAGGTGGAACCCCTGGAATGAAGGGAGGTTGTATACAAGTAACCCATCAAGGGCTGGTGGCCTGAGCATAGAAAGCCATTTCAGGGAGTGGAAACAGAAGCCAAGGCACTGGGAAATTTTGGACGTGTGCTGTTCTGTTTCAGATATTATACTGGGGATATATATATATATATATATATATATATATATATATATATATATATCTTTAATTTTCTCAACTGCTTTATAATGTGCAGAATATCATTTCTATCTTGAAGATAAATACCAAGGTCAAGAGTGGATAAATGAGTGGAAGAGTTGTTACTGAGCCCAGATTGGTTTCCTGCCAAAGTCCTATTCTTTCCTAAATGACACAGGAGAAAGTTCAATCTATTTGGGGAAAAGGAGGGGAGCTCATTAAACTGTGAGATCCTTGACATGTGACAAAATGAATTAGATGATCAGTGGACTTCATGTAGGACCATATATGTTTTACTAGATATTTACAGTTACTGTCACAAACAATGCTCCATGGCCAAATATATATAGGAAAGTGCGTGCTGTGTTCTAGTGCTGCTATATATATGGTTCGTGCTGATTAAAGGAAAGTTATACAAGAGAATCAAATGTGAATACCTGCCTCTAGAACTTTACAGTGGACAATCTGTAAAATCACACCTTCTAATAAGCTTTAGCAATTCTCTTGGATATTCATAAATTATATTCACCTATGAAAGAGTTCAGGAAGTCCTATAATAACTAAATATATTCAACTCTGACATTATAAAGTTATTTGACCTTGGGAAGAAAACTACTTTGGAATGTATAGCTAGGAATCATTCTATTCAACATAGTTTGCAAAACTTTGGCATAATCACGCACACTTGGAAAGCCAAGTTAAAATACAGTGACTTGGGCATGAAACTCTTGTCCAGGAAATCTGCCAGAGATAATTATGTCTCCCTGGATGATTTGTTCATGTGCATATAACATACAGTTTCCTTCCTTAGTTTCCAACTCTGGGGGACAGAATTACCTCGAAGAGAACTGTGTACTGCAAACAGGTTGGAGGTGTAACAAAATATTTATTTGTTCTGTGTTGGGCTGGCCTGGTGGGGCCTGAACCAGTTGGAGTCTCAGGATAATCCTCTTTGCCCACATAGTCTGAAACACTTATCACAGTGAGCGCAACAAAAATTATAATTTTCTAGGGGTACCATAACATGAGAAATTTTGTGACTAATTTTGAGCATAATCAGGAGTTATTCAAAATGACAATTTTGATTTATAAGAAAGAAAATATTTTTCCATTTTCTTTAACAACACCAGAAATATTGGTCAGTCCAGCCCATGTTAGAAGAAAGAGCATTACTATCAAATACACTGAAAAGAAAGACAAATAAAATAGTTTAAAATTATATTTTGGTAAATTTTGCTTACAAGTTGAGAACAGCATATTAGTCTGTTTTCGCTTCATGATTAAAACTTTTGGGGATAACAGCAATTACTCATTTATGTGCAAATATCTAGAAAATGAGCAGTGCAAGGCCACAACATTGAAAAAGGAATTCAGGATGAGGCAGCACAATTCCTTAAATAGCCTCACTTCATTTCACTTGAAAAACTTTGCATGACTGGAAGAATGACAAAAATGCTGTTGTTAAAGAGAAAGAAAAAAAAAAACTTTGGAAAGTTTTGAATGTCTGAAATTTCCTGCAGTTATTTTTACAAGGATTGATTCATATTCAGATTAGCTTCCTGCCAGATGGAAGAAGCACACAGTAAATCAGCTTTTGCAGGAGAGGAATCAAAATGAAGCATAAGCTGCTATTTAAAGAATTTTCTTTATTTTTGCCATATTAATAGCTCATTAACCCATAGGGAGTGTCATGGCAGGAAGACAAGCCAAGGAGGCTACATTTCACATTTTAGGAATGTAGAATAAACATCTTTCAGTCTGCCATACTGCAGGAAGCTATCTCTAGTTTTTATACTAAATAAAACACTTCTGTTTAATGATGCATAGTTCTCATGCATTCCAAAGCAGGTATAAAAAGATACATATGAACAAATTGGAAATGAACTCTTCTCTATATACACATTAAGCCTTTGCTTTATGTGGTTGTTCCTAGAAAGGATTACACACACAGGATACCAGATGTGTCCATGTCCTTGGGGACTCCCTAAAACAAGTGCAGTGCTCCCTTTGATAACTCAGCTGGTAGTGCAGAGGACTAAAGTATAATGAAAACAAGTGCAAATTCTATAGGGATTTGTTAGAATATCAATGCTTGATGGAAAATACCGGTTCCATGTTGAGTTTAAGGCATTTGATATTAAGAAAGATATTGATGGTAAGCTCAATTGCCTATGTTATAAGGTAATATCACTAAGCATCTCTTCTGGAGGGTTAACAACTTAAGTTTGCAGGCAAAAAATTAGAGAAAACGAAGGGCTACAAGGATAGCTAATATTTTGGCCCTAGCCCTTCAAGATCAGTGCAGACCAGAACATAACAGAACCTGTGCTGTAACATCCCATAACTCAATGGTGTCCCAAATTTTCTGTTCAAAGAGACTATAGGGCCACAGAGGAAAGCGATTGACGATATATAGTGTGCCTAAGGAGAGTCATCTAGAGAGAAAACATTCTCTCAGGCTTTCACAGAGAGCAAACTGGCCAAGCAATGGCTGTGACTCATCCAGATGGCTGACACTGATAACAGTTCTACAAAGCACTATACGTGGTTTCAAGATAAATCCTGAGGGGACCTGACTGACCTTGTCAGATACCAAACTTCCATGTTTTGTTACATAGGTCTTGCTTTAATAAACTTAGTCTTATCCATCTAGCATAAAAGTTTAACTAAGAGGAATAAAAAGTAAAGCCAGATTAATATGCTGAGTTATAAAAGGCTGAAGTCAACAGCTTCTGAAAACTGCCAGTTCTTCTGATAACCCACTACTATTATAGACTATTTCAGTATACATACAATTCCTTTCTGTTAGATCAATGCACCAAAATATTTGTACTAATAGTATTTAGAAAATTTATCATGTTTGTATCTTATACTCTGAACAACTAATATGAAGGAAAGAGAAAAAAATTAAGCATTAACTATTCCTATCAATGTAGCAGCAGAAAGGTGCAGTAAAATTTCCAAGCTATCCTGTGTATATCCATATTTTGTCTTTCTTTCTTTTTTATTTTATTTTATTTTTATTGCATTTAATAAGAAATAACAATGTGACAGTTTCAAAACATGTTAGTAGCACATTTACAGGATTTAATTTTTTTCTCTTTACCAAAAGATTTATTTCCTAATTTTTGACCAATTTTGCATGCTTATACCTGGTCATGTGAGCAAGTAATTTGCAATAAACAATATAACAAATATTATTGAATCCTATCATTTTATTTAGTGAAATTCTCTATCATTTATAATGATTTTTCTTTTTTAAATTCTTAATATTAAAAATATGATATCTAAAAGAATAAAAAAGGAAAAAAGTAGTGAAAGCAAAATTAAATATATATGCACAGAAAAAAGATCATTAAGATAATTATACTACTAATTTCTCTTTGTTCATTGAAAACAAAGGTTTGTACTAATATTGTTTGAACAATTAAATGTTGGTACCTTGTATTCTGAGTAAAAAACAAAACTACTATGAAGACAACAATATGCATTGGATTAATTATTGTGGCTGTCCTAATGTATTTTGAAACTTTCTCATTGTTATTTATTTCTTATTAAAATTAACATTTTTGTTAAAAAGGAGGGGGCAACAACAACAACAAAATAAGTTCATGGTGTTTCAGAATGGTCTGTTGAATCCCACACAGTCCTTGTAAGGAGCTACCTTTACAGTATCAAGGCCAGTCAAATGGCTAAATATACAGTGACAGCATGTATCTTGTGCTTGTGATGTCTAAATTGGCTTGCCTCCACTTTGTAGGAATCTGAGGATAACAGCAAAACAACCTTTGTTCAATGAACACCTTTTGTATGCCCATTCTTTAACCAGTCTGAATGGAAATGTGATTATCATTTCCTTTTTATACTTGAGAAAATCAGGATCAGATAGTTGAGGAGACTGTTCAAATATGGCAATACTTGTAATTGGCACAGCATAGTTTCTGACTGAATTCAAATTTTCAACTCTTAGAACCTGCTATCTCAGAGCTTCTTGATCTAAAACATGCTGTTCAATTACCTGAGAATATTTCTGAAGAGCATATTATATTTTAATTAATCTGCTTTGTGACTCAAAAATTTTCATTTTGAAAAAACTACCAGGACATGCCATTGCTGTTAGTTGCAATTCACCGAACTTGAGGAATAAGGCATTATGTGGGCTGCAGGATTTCAGGGAAATATGCACTTTTGAAGTTCCTTCTACCTTGGGCTGGTCAGATAGCTCAATGTATTAAAGTACCTGCTTAAGCAGATTCAGAGGCTTGGGGTTCAATCCCTGCATGCCTTGACATTGGGACATGTTCAAATGGCAATTGAGTCTGGGAGTGATGGGACACACCTGTAATTCAAAGGCTTGGGAAGCTGAAACAGCAGACTTGCTAAGAGTCACATCTGCATAGTGAGGCCCTGTAGATCGTGTACTAAATACATAAAGAAGTTGTTTCCATCTTGACTTTTAGAAAATATACTATAGATCCATGCCACCACAAAAGAGAAATTCTTGTGGTATATGATAAGCAACAATACGCTACTAAGTGTCAGCACACTTACTGAGTATTTTCTCACTTTTATTCTCCATTACAAATTCATTGTATTTTATGGATGGTTAGTGATGTGGAGCATTTTTGTTTTCATCAACTTATTAGCTTCTAGTATTTCTCCCTCTGAGAAATGTGTGTTCATATTGCATGTCCATTTCTACATTGGGTCGGTAAATTTTGAGGAACTAATGTTTTTTTTTAATTCTTTATAAATTATAGAGAGAATACCTTTGAATGCTCAATAGTTAAGAGTTTTTACAAATTTTTAGGTCATCTTTTCTTCTTTTTTCTTTTTTTGTCTTTTTGAGGCAGGGTCTTGCTATGCAGTTCAGGCTGGCCTTGAGCTCACTTTTGTAGCCCAGGCTGGTCTCAAACTCACACCAATCCTCCTGCCTCAGCCTCCTGAGCGCTGGGATTACAGGCGTGTGGCACCACATCCGGCTCGGTCATCTTTTCATTCTGTTGGCAATTTCTTTTGATGTACAAAAACTCCTGAGTAAGAGAAGGTCCTAGATGTTAATTCTTTCAAGGATTTCCCTTATAGTTTGATTTTTGTTCATGAACTATTTGCCTAGTCTGAGGTCTTCAAGATTTTTTCCTACATTCTCGTCCAGGAGATTTAGTGTTTTGGTTTTCATATTTAGATCTTTAGTCCATTTTGACTTTAGTTTAGTGCATGGTGATAGACCTTGGCCAAGTTTTAGTTTATGGCATGTAGAAAGCCAGTTTTTTCAGCAGCATTTGTTAAAGGGGCTGGCTTTCTGCCAATAAACACGTTTGGGCCCTTTGTTAAAGATAAGGTGACTGAGTGTGTTTGTACTTGCTTTTGCATCTTCTAGCCCACTGGTCTCAGGTCCAATTTTTTGCCAATACTATGCTAATTTTGTCACAGTAGCTTTGTAGTATAATTTCAAGTCAGGAAACATAATGCCCCCTGCCTTGTTTTTCAATAAGAAGAAAGATTTGTACTAATAGTGTTTAGGAAAGATATCATGTCTCCATCTTGTACTCTGACAAACTATGATGAAGAAAACAATGTGTGATATATTAATTCTTATCATTGTTCTACTAACCTGTTTTGAAACTGTCTCGTTGTTATTTCTTTGTCAGTAAAATTAATTGAGAAAATAAAAATGTATACATTAACAAAAGTAAAAAAGCAAATATATTGTATACACCAACTTGATTAGTGTGAACAACAATCTATGAAAAATCACATAGCTAGTAAAAACAATTGAACTTGAATTTATAGTCAAATTTTCAAATATTGCTATACTTTCTTGCTCTCAAGTAAATGTTTCAAAAGAAAACGAAAAAAAGTAACAAGAGCATGAGACAAGGAACAATGCCATAGGATTGACTTGCTATGATTTTGTATATGCTTAGATTTATAAATTTCTGTGTAAAAAAGTGTAAGAGTTTTTAAGAAATCACATTCTATTGGGATTTATTAGAACATCGATGATTGATGGAAAATACCAATATTGAGTTAAGTCTAAGATGTTTGATATTCAGAAAGAAAGTGATGTTAAGCTCAAATACCTATTTTATAGAGTAATGGTATCAGTAAGCTTCTCTTCTGGAGGGTTAAGAATGTAATTTTATAGACCAAAAATTAGAGAAAAGGAAGAACTACAAGGATAGCCAATATTTTGGCCCTAGCCCTTCAAGGTCAGTGAGGACTCAGGACATAAGGGAACCAGTACTGTAACATCCTATAACTCAGTGGTTTCACAAATTTTCTGTTCAAAGAGAATATAACTCACAAATAATGTGTTCTTACCAACTATATCAAAGTAGATTGATACCAACAATAGGACAGTGATTCAGAGACTGAGCGCTAAAACTGATTTTTGAATCTAGATTCATCGCATCTTAAGGGTGCTTTCTCGGATATTTTAATTTTTGCTCAGTTTGCCTTTGGACTACTGCTAGTGTCTATTTCCACATGTAAGCAACTAGAAAGGTGTCACTCTTTCCTTAATAAGGAAAGCTGAACAAACTGAAACAGTAACAACTATCTTAGAAGTTAAATGTGTTAGCTGGGCGTGGTGGCGCACGCCTGTAATCCCAGCATTCGGGAGGCTGA
Organism: Myocastor coypus; assembly: GCA_004027025.1. NCBI lineage: Eukaryota > Metazoa > Chordata > Mammalia > Rodentia > Myocastoridae > Myocastor > Myocastor coypus. The sequence goes on from PVJA010037318.1 coordinate 12,488, forward strand.
GGCAGGAGGATCGGTGCAAGTTCGAGACCAGCCTGGGCTATGGAAGTGAGCTCAAGGCCAGCCTGAACTGCATAGCGAGAACCTGTCTCAAAAAGAAAAAAAAAAAAAGAAGTTAAATGTGTTACAGAAGTGAAGTCACTGAAGAAATTCTTCTGTCCAAGTGAAGTGTTCCTTCCAAAATTATAAAGGTTGGCAAGAAGACAGAGAATGGCAACTTAGCAGAGTTAAACTCACAAGGGGATGAACTCCACAAGAACAGATTTCTAGGGTAAGAAAACCTAAATGTAACAGATAAAATACTGGACCTCAGAAGGGACAAGTCTGAAAATGAAAGCCTCCCACCAGAGATACTTTTCTATACTCTTGTAAGTTTACCTCCAGGAGCTATAGGTGGTCAGTGAATATCATTAAAACAATTTTCTCTTTTTTTGCAGAAGGGGGAGGAATGGATACATTGAGAAATACTTTAAAATATTTTTTTTCTCTCCAAGACCTGCATAGAAAAACTTCCAGAGACAAGCTTTCCTAGGTAGAGAGGGAAATACCCAGTTCTAGTTTTCTGTAATCTCCAGTGTGGTGAAGGGCAGTTACTAGCTCCAAGCTACTCCAGCCCTCAAACCCTAAATCTAAAGAGGAAAATAGCTCTGACGTACTGACGAAGTTCATAGTCTAGGAAGACTGAGACCTAATCGTAGAACCATATACCATTGTACTCTCTTATTTGCATACTACTAGAATACCGTGGTCTCTCACTATTTTGTGATTTGACATTCATGTTGTCATTGTTTCTTGGGTTTTCAATAAATATTAATCTAAATTAATTATCATAGATTTTTCACTGTATTGTGGAATTTTGCAGCACTGTATAGTACAAACATATTAAAATTACATAAGTACAAGTTTGGAAAATGACTAAGAATATCAGAAGTGTTTTTAAAAGTGTGCACAAGATTTGTAACAGTTTGGGAAGGGCTTATAAAGTCTTAACATATATATGTATATATATATATATATATATATATATATGGTCACCACCTGGCTGATTTTCATTTATTGCAGGCATATCTGGAAGAAAACCTCTGTGAGCATTAAGAGACCACTGTAGTACTAAATGCTTCTTTACTACACCATCAGCAAAAAGTTCAAAGATGCTAAAAGGCAAAATACATTTTTAAGAAACTGAATGAGCATCAGAATGAGTCACAGATTGGGCAGAAATGGTGTCATCAGCAGCACCAGATTTTTAAAAATTATGATTCGTATAATAGAGATTTAATGGAAAAAGTAGTAAGTATGCAAGGACAAATGGATAAAGCTAACAAGGAGGTGGAAAGATCGAAGACTCCAGAGGAAATCCTAGAGATGAAAAATAAGTCAAGTGGAGAATGTCTGTGGCAGGCTTATTAGTAAACAGGACACAGCTGAGGACAGAATCACAGAGCATGAGAGGATATCTTGATAGCAGTGTCCCAAACTGAAAAAGCAATGATTTTTTTTTAATCTAAAAAAAAAAAAAAAAAAGAATAGTGCTAGACTGTGGAAAACTCAAAAAAGCACTGTGTCCATTTAATAGGAAAATAAAAAAGGAATAGAAGACACATTTGTGGAAATAATGACTGAGAATTTCCCCATATTTATGTCAGACACCAAACCACCCACCCAGGGAGTGCAGATAATCAAGCAGAATAAATACCTCTATATATCATACCCACACATATCATCTTGAAACTGTAGAACATCAGCAAGATAAGGAGCAAATCTTGAAGCAAGCTGAGGAGAAATATCACCTTACCTATGGAGGAATAAAGATAAGGTTTAGCCTTGATTTCTCCTCAGAAACCATGCAAGCAAGAAGATAGTGGAGTTTAGCAATTAGTTTTGATAGGAAAAATTCACTAACATAGAATTTTTTCTTTGTGAAATTAATTTTCAGAAGGTAAAGGAAATGAAAACTTTCTTAAAAAGTAAAATTAAGGGGACCTGTGACCACTAGGACAGTTTTCAAAGATATGGCAAAAGATGTTCTTCAAAGAGACAGAAAATAATTCATGTAAGACAAGATCTTCATCAAAGAAGAGCCATGGTGAATGAACAAGTGAAAGTCAGAAGTTTTTCTTTTCATATATGTTTTTATTAATTTTAATAAGAAATTACAATGTGACAATTTCAAAACATGTTAGTAGTACATTCCCAATAATTGATACAATGCATATTGTTGTCCTCATTGTAGTTATACAGAGCACAGGGTGTACACATGATAAATTTTCTAATGCTTATTAGCACAATAGATTTCTTCCCTTTGACCTAAGAGAAGTTAGTTGTATACATTGTCAAATGTTCCATAATGGCAGTGGGTTATTGGTGAAACTGGCAATGTTGAAAGCTATGGATTTGAGCCTTTTACAGCTCAGCATACTAAACTACCTTTACATTTTAGGCATCATGGTTAAACTTTTCTACTGGGTGGATAAGGGCAAGTTATACAAAAACTACATGTTTTGTTATACAGTTCTTTTCATATTATTAATTCATAAAAGCAGCAGATTCTTTAAAACAATGAACCAGAAACATATTAAATTATATATATATATATATATATATATATGCGTGTATATGTAATTTAAATAAATGAAAATATTTTTATGAGTGATAGGAGGGAAGACACTAGAATATCTACTGTCATAAAATAATTGTATTGGGGCCTGGCAGGATGGCTCAGTGGTCTAAAGCGCCTGCTTAGGAGAGCTTAGGTGGCTTTAGGGACCGCGGTTCGATCCCTGGCACCACATGCTGCACCAGCCCTGCCCTCAGGGCAGGCTGAGTGGGCCATAAAAATAAACAAACAAACAAAAGTTCTGGAACAAGAAAAAAAAATTTTAAATAAAAAAAAATTACAAAAAAATAATTGTATTACCCATGAAATTATATGGTGCAATTTCAAGGTGTGGACATGGACCACTTGTAGATATATATTGCATGCTTTAAGACAACAACTAAAGAAGTTTAAAGAGAAATATCATTTATATTAAAGATGAAAGAAAAAGGGATCATGTAAATGCTCAGTTAAAGTAATGAAAGGCAGACAAAACGTAGCAGAGCAAATTAGGAAGCAAGGGCAAGAGAAGCAAATAGAAAACAGTAAGTGTTAGGTCTTACATCTAGATGTTCCCCAAAGTCTCGCGAGCTCACACGTGGGATTTGCAGAGATGGCTGCATATAAAGTGTGTAAATATATGTGAAAATGCATTATGGATTCAACAACAGGATTAGCCCACTGATCAGCATAGTTCTGGGTATGCTTGAATGGGTTTGCTAAAGGCAGAAGGGAGAGCTACTAAAAACCAGCTTGTAACTTGTATGGAATATAGAGAAAGAGAAAAGAATGTTAGCTGCTTGCCTCCTCCTGCCTCTCCTGCCATGAACTATTTATCCTATTCACCTGCTCCGCCGGTGTGCCCTCCCTCAGAGCCAGCTGACTATGAATGCAAACTTCTGCACGCTGAATTGAAATTAACTTTTTCTTCTTTAACTTGTGGGTTTTGAGCACTTCATCCCAACAATGAGGAAGTAACTAAGATGGTAACAAAGGCTGTTAATGTCCAACAATATCAGTTACAGTTCTAAATATCAATGGTCTAAATATACAAAGTAAAAGATAAATATTGTGACAGTGGATCAAAGAAACATGAGAGCCCAATCTTTGAATGTTTGTAAGATGCCTTCCTTGAATATAGAGTAATTTGGGGGCCCGGCAGGATGGATCAGTTGTGTAAAGCGCCTGCTTAGGAAAGCTTAGGCGGCTTCAGGGACTGCGGGTTCGATCCACAGCACCATGTGCTGCACCAGTCCTGCCCTCAGGGCAGGCTGAACCGGCCGTAAAAATAAGTAAATAAACAAACAAAAGTTCTGAAACAAGAAAAAAAAAACCCAAAAATTCTTAAAATAAATAAATATAGAGTAATTTGAATGTTTGAAATAATAGGATGGAGAAAGACATAGCACAGTTCAGTTAATCATACGAAAATGCAGAAACTGTATTAGTCTCAGACAGAACAAACTGTATATTGTCAGAGATAAACAGGGACATTGTGTAATGATAAAGATGTTACTCTCCAAGAAGATGTAACAATTTTCTATGATGTGTTATTAGGAGGTAGGGTCTTCAGTGAGTAATAGAGCAGGAAAGGTGAGCCTCCACAAGTGAGATCAATGCCCATATGAAGAAGAGAATGGAGAGAGCTTTTCCCATCCCAGCACAGGGAGACACAATCAAAAGATAAAGGTCAATAAACCAGCAAGCAGGTTCCTCGCCAAACAATAGATCTGTCAGTGCCTTGATCTTAAACTTCTTTCAGCTGCTACAATTGTGAGCAATGAGCTTATGTTTATAAGGCACCCAATTAGTGGTATATGCACTTTAAAATTTTACATTAAAATATGTGAGCCAAAAATGAATACAACATGAAGGAAAAATAGATGAGGCCACGCATACCTTGAGTTAGATCTGTTTTTCTCTAAAAGGGGAATACAGGTGGCTAATATATAGGATAAGGATGCAGTAAGTGAGCGCATGCAAGGCCCTTGGAATTGTGTGTGTCACAGGTTAAAAGCCTGAAAAATGCTTGCCATCTTCATTACTACTATGCTACTGCTAGTATTATTATCTCAGTCTAGCTAGAATCATTATCATTTTTATGTTTGACGCACAGACCACTCTACTAATCTGTCAACTTGGCGTTTTTAGGATACTTAATAAGAAGGGGGGATGAGAGAGGAGTATAGTATACTTTAGAAAGTAGATAACATAGGGGCTGGGATGATAGCTCAGTGGGGTAAGTTCTTGACTACCAAGCATAAGGTCCTGAGTTCAACCCCTGGTACCATAAAAGGTAGATAACAGAGCAAAGTCATTATTTTTCTGTTACCCTTGATAAGACCTCTGCTAAATTGCAAGGAGAAAGAAAATTGCTGAGGGAAGAATCCATGGAAATTATTCTTCTTTGCATTCTTCCTCTACCTTTGAATCTGCCCCTTAGGCTGTCCATATGGCGGGATTTAGTAGGCAACAGAAGCGAGCTTGTTCACAACATTAGTCCCTCTCCACTGTTCCCCTTTATTGAGCCTCAGCAGAAATACTGCAGAGCAGCACATAAGGTGGCACCCACAAATTCATGCTGCAATTGGAAAGAGGGTACAGATGAATTTGGAGTAATGAAGATAAAAGGAGAGACATTTACCTCTACTTATATAAGCTGGTAGAGGGTAGTATGTTGCTTGTGAGCAAGCCCATTTCTATCATAGGAAATGCTTCTAAGAAATTCAAGCCTGCAGGATGGCTCAGTGGTCTAAAGCGCCTACTTAGGAAAGCTTGGGCAACTGCAGGGACCGTGGTTTGATCCCCGGCACCACATGCTGCGCCAGCCCTGCCGTGAGGGCAGGCTGAGCCGGCCATAAAAATAAAACAAACAAACAAACAAAAGTTCTGAAACAAGAAAAAAAAGGAAAATAAAAAAACCAAATTCAAGCCTGGAAGAAACATGTTTTATTTTTATTACTGGCCTCTAATTCTATTTTTTTAAGAATTTTTTTATTATATATATTTTTTTCTTGTTTCAGAACTTTTGTTTGCTTGTTTATTTATTTATATGGCCGGCTCAGCCTGCCCTCACGGCAGGGCTGGCGCAGCATTTGGTTCAGGGAATCTAATCTCTGTCCCTGCAGTTGCCTGCAGGCGCTTTAGACCACTGAGCCATCCTGCTGGGCCCTGGGCTCTAATTCTAATTCAGTATTCTTACCAAGGTCCTTGAGATAAGTAGTGGCGAAAAGCTAGCACTTACTGAGCATTCATCATGAACAGGAAGATCACGAAGCTCTGAACAAGCCAGCAGTGTTCATACTGTGTCTCTCACACATGAAGAAACTGAGGTGCTTAGCACTTTATGTCAGTTGCTGGAGTAAAGTGAATTCAAATTCAAACCTGCCTGATTCTGAAGACTTTCATGTTCCTATATTGCCTTGTAAAACATACTTGTTGGCTAAAAAAGGAACTTGGAGGTCTTCTAGAAAGTTAACTTATGATATAAATTGTACTTCTGCACATCTGATAAATCTTAGAATATAAAGTTGGCTTTTGGAGCATGGAGACTTACAACCATCCCTGCCCAGCAATCTTCAGCTGTGTTGATTCCTCTGAGAATATGATATTGGTGTACCAAAAAGAACATAGAGTTGAGATCAGACAGTACCAAGTTTCAGTTTTACTTTCTTAACTTCCCTGTCCATGGGGTTTGGAAAAGTTTCTGAGGCTCTGTGAACCTCAACACCCTCCTTATTTTTCTCTTTCCACCACTTTTATCAATCTCACTTGGCATAACAAGAGGCAGGTGTTCTGATTTTGCTCCCTTCACTTGTACTAGTTAAATATTGTTACAATAGGTATGTACACCAACCCTCCTCCTACCTCTATGACTTACAGGGGTTGTTCTCACAAGGCTCTGACTTACTTGCGAGTGTCTACTTGAGTAGCAGAGCAGCTGAAGGTTCTCTACAGCATGTGACTCCTTCATACAAGTCATTTGGAGGCTCAAGGAGAAAGGGTGCACAGCTGCTTCTGAGATATTCTTTCATAGTCATTGCAGAACATATGAACCATATTAAGTTACATCATAGAATGGAAATTCTGTTATTTCTGCCCTAGACTGTTGATCAACTCAAATCAGGAGGCTAAGCTCCATATTGAGGAATGGCAGTGTATATCCTTTGCTCGTGATGGCAAATATATGCCTGCAAGAGACTTGAAGCATTTGATGTGACTAGCCAAATCCTCTTTCAAAATATGCAACATGTTTTTTATATATTCAGTTTAGTAGTCTACTTACTCAGAAATCAAATCCTTCAATTTATGGACTCCCTACCTATAATCTCTCTTTAGCTACACTATTTTATCTCCTCTCACAGTCTCAGATTAAAATATATGATGAACAGATGAGTTTGAATTGCATTTTCTTCTTGCTTTTCTGGTAATCACTAATCATCTTCTATTTCTTCTGTGTATTCAGCTTTTACCTCTGTTTTCCCTTTTTAAAACACCGAAGTTTTCCTATGCTAACCAAAATATTAAAAAAAAGATGTCCCTATAATGCAACATTTTCATATAACTACACCCTCTACCATTTAAAGCAAAGCTTCTAGAAAGAGGTATTCTATTTTCCTACATTTCATTCTTTCCTCAAGAGATTTAAATTTCACTTCTGTCCTTCAATGCTCAATAGATAAGGTCTTCTCAAATATCACTGTTGATCATAGCTTTTGTCAAGGAGTTGGTATTTATCAATCTGTTTGTTTGTTTGTTTGTTTGTTTGTTTATTTATTTATTTTGCGGTACCAGGGATTGAACTCAGGACCCTACGCTTGCGAGGCAAACTCATTCTACTGAGCTATCTCCCCAGCCCAAGGAGTTATCTTTTAGATTACGTGATTTTATTCTTTTCTTTACATCATTGCATATTCTTCATTATCTTTTCACTTAAGCTTATTCTTTGCCTCACTACTACACATGGGTTAGCATATAAAGATTTATTATCCTAGTATCTTTCTATGCTTCTACTTTACTACAGCTGTTATCTCCAAGGTCACTGTATGACCCAAGGCACTCCACAACAATCTCTATTCTGCTGCAGTGAATTGAACAAATATCAAGGATGGTTTATGGATTTGACATTTCGCATTACGTTGTAAAGAATTTAATTATACCAGACACGGGGATGATTGGGAAATGTAGTTTTAAATATTAGTGATGAACTGCAATTGCAAAACCTTTGATTGTATATGTATCTGCTTCCTCTTAGTCCAAAGGGAAGTATATTCTTTCCTGTTTTTTTTTCTTTCTTTCTTTCTTTTTTCTATGCAACATTAATAGGGAGGTGGGTCATGCCCACACACTGCACTCTATAGAATGATTGTGAGGACAATATGTAATATGTCAACTTTCAAA
>PVJA010037319.1:0-20483 GCA_004027025.1 Myocastor coypus
CCAGGTTGATGAAGCATGTAGAGTTCCCCTGGCGGTCACAGGAGGCATTTGATAACCAAAGAAGGATTGAAGCAAGGGGCTATTTACCCACAAGTCCTGTGGGCACTTTGAAGAAGAGAACACACCCAGAAAGAAAAAAAAAAAAATCCTTAATTACAATGCATGGAACACAGAGCTAGATTGGTGAGATGAGCTTTAGGAGGCTTAGATTCAATAGCCTCCAACATCACAAGTTTCACTGGTGGCACACTGCAATTGCAAAAACTTTGACTGTCTATGTATCTGCTTCCTCTTAGTCCAAAGAGAAGTATATTCTTTCCTTTTTTTTCTTTCTTTTTTCTAAGCAACATCAATAGGGAGGTGGGTCATGCCCACACACTGTACTCTATAGAATGATTGTGAGGACAATATGCAATATGTCAACTTTCAAAGAAAAGAAGGGGGAAAAAGAAAAAAAAAAGTAATGTGGATTTAGAAAGGTTAATGTTTAATTGTTTGATCAATCTTATATACCTATACGTATTAATCTAAACTGATCTGATGATGAAAATATGTAATATAACCATTGTTAAATTTAAACAATAAAAAAAATTGAGAAAAAACAAAAACAAAAACAAAAAAAGAAAATAATCACGACGCCCTGTAAAAATGTCAGGAATAAAACTACAAAACTCCGAGCCTTCCAACTTTTAATTTTCATCCCCTCATGGAGAGATAAGCATCTTCAAAAAAGCTAAATTGCTTCGCGGCGCTGTCAATGGAAGCTCTGGTTAGAGACACCGCCTGCTGCCTGTGCGGCCCCTGTTTTCACGACATAGAAACGTTATATGATTTCCCGCTGCCGAAGTTACACAGCACGGGGGACTGCTGAGTGCTTTCAGGGGAAGAGTTCTCTTCAGAGGAAGTTGTAATCATAACCCAGAACTGAGTTCAGGGAGACCAGGGTTAGCTGGGTGCTGGGTGCTGGGTGCTGAACACCTCTGTGTTCACCTCTGCCTCAGGTCTGGTTCTTGCTCATTGAATGACTCGGAGCCAGGCTCTCCTTGGGGCCCCGGTTTCCTCTTCCGCTCCCCAGAGTGAGTCTCAAGCCGCGCACTCACCGATGGCCCAGTGGACACCTTTCCTGCCCTGACGGCCTACGACCCTTGGAAGGGTACAGAGTGAACCCGTTCTGAGGACGCATTGAGCAACCTGGGCAGGCATCTAGGAGCTCGTCTCTTCCGGCCAGTGCAGCATGGCTTCCGCTTACTGCCCGGAGAGCGACAGTCATCCCGCAGGCCCTGTTTCTCCTGTTCTGCTGTGGGCCACAGGTCACTTTCTTGGAGTCTGAAAAGGAGGACCGGGGGCCTCTTTGCTTAGAACACATGTGGCTGCTGTACACTGGGATTGTGTGGGTGACAATAGGGAAGGGAGCCCCAGACCAGAGGCCCCTAGCCCTGCAAGCTGAGATAAGCGGGGTATAATTTAACTTGGATGTATAAGCCGGAAATTCATTCAGCTCAAAATCTCTGAACCTTTTCTTCGTAGCTATTGCATACGATGCCACCCTGTAGCAGGCAGTGGCTGAGCGTGGTCTTTGTGTCCCTTTTACCTGCCGATAGCTACTATCTAAAGTATTTACATTATCATGACCGATAGGTGCTATTAGTTCTACTTCCCAGAAGACAAAATTGAATCTCAAAGATGTTGATATAACCCGGGTGCGGCACATAACACTGTGTCTGTGGTTTTGTAGAGCAACTTGGTGAAATCGCTGCTATTATTACCATTATTTCAGCTTGCCGAGGGCCACTCGACGTAGAATAGAACTGAAACCCCGGTGCCTCCCAAGGATACTAGCGCAACATGTAGACAGGATGTGACCATCTGGAGAACAGTGCGCAGCAAGCTAAACTGGCTTTTAGGTCTTTTCTGAGGTCAGCTCTTGACTGTTTACTACGTACTAGATACCCCTTTGCTTGGGGAGATCCTTGGGGTTTTGAAAGCAGGACTTCTGAATGGTCTGTCGCTCGGGTTCGTCGGTAGAGCCCACAGTGCACTGCCGTACACTGATTCAAGAAGGTTGCTCTTGAGGCCTCCGGGCTGCCCTTGGACACCGCTGCTCTCACCAGCATGGCGGCTGTGCACAGTGGCAGCAGCCGCTGTATTCAGAGTTCTGAGACATTGACCCACACTCTGTTAAAAACTTTCTAGTGGAAAAATGGACTCTAGAAAATGAAATTTCACTGTGGGCTGGCTTTTAAGTAGCACTCTGCTCCGTGAGGTCTGTGATAAATCGGGCATGGTCGGGGTCCTGCTCCCTCACCGTGCTCTGAAATTGCATTTTGGGCTCTGTGGTTAGTATAGATCTGTGTGGAAGAAAGCTGGCGCTGTTGCTCATAATCAATAGGGATTGTATTTATAACCACAGAGGGAAATAACCTCAAGTTAATTCTAAATAGCTGATGCACACATAGCCTATCTGAAGCACCCAGGGTCTCACCCCTGACCCTCACTCCCACTCACCGCTCCCATCCTGAACCAACCAGTTTCCAATCCTTCCAGAATGTGGTGGGGACCTTGCAGCCATCTCCAAGCACTTCTGCATTTATGTGTTCTTTTTCCACAGAGTTTTGGATGAGTCTGTATGTTGCAAGAGGAGTAAAATCTTATTTAAAAAAACAAAAACAAAAACCAAAAAACAATGTTCAGTGCATTGGAATCAGTTGGTAAATATTTTATTTAACAAATTAACTCGCAGAGGCAACTGGCAGGAGGGAAGAAATCTAGGAAAGCATATCTTTGCAATAATACCATCCCACAGAGAAGCTCAGAAAAATTGGCCCTGGGAGCTGGGCTGTCATCTCTGTACTTCCCCTGAAAACTATGTGGTGTAGCAGAAAGATTGCCGGGCTTGGAATCGAATTCACACAGTATTTGTTAGCTACTTGTTTATGCAGTGACAGGCCAAGGGAGAGTTCTCGTAGGGTAATTACCGAGTCTAGCACTAAGCACTCAGTGAATCTCACCGGGAATGACAAAATCTTCTGCCCTGCCCTGCCCTGCCCTGCCCTGCCCTGCCCTGCCCTGCCCTGCCCTGCTCTGCTCTGAGTGTCCCAGGCAGTTGTGTGTGTCCGCTTAAACCTAGGTCTTGCTGTAGGAGTCTACCCAATGGGCAAAAACATCTGGCGATAGTTTTCTCCTCTCTAAAAGCCGAGGTCAGGATTTGCTGAGCACTTCCATGACCTGGAGCTGTACAAAGCTCTGTCTATGGGACTGTGTTTAGCAGGCAACTCTGTCAAGTTGCCACTGTGATTACCATTCATTTGAAGACTAGAAACTAGGCAGACAGTGAAACAACTTGCTCAAGCCAGCTTCCAGGAAACTGGACCACTCTGCCTGAAGTCGGCGCACCTGCTCCGACACTTCTCCTCTGCCTCCCGTCTTGTTCTACCCTTGGTGGACGTAGCCCTTGGATGCCACAGGAAGGAAGTGGCTTGTTCCCACCGTAGGCCAGCTCTGGCACACAGCCCTAGAGCGCCAGGCAGCTTTGGGCGGGCGTCAATATATCATAACTCCACATCACAGGAGAAGCAGGCTCTGGCCCCATGTGACAGAGACCCCACCTCTGCTTTGCTGTGCTGGCCAGTGGCTCAGAGTTCTCAGGGCAGTATATCTGGCAGTCCTGCTCCTGGCCTTGCCCAGAACCTTCACTTTCTTGATCTCTGGTCACAGAGATCAAAATTCCTGCAGTGTACTGCACAAAGAAAAGGGAGAAAGTGTTGACAGAGAATTTTGACAAATATTGTGTGGGCTGCAGAAGAGCTCTGCAGATGGACTATTAGACCATTAGCGCAGGGAACGCCAGGGCGCCATCGTGGTGTCGCTCCCGCCACAGATGTTTACGGCTGTTTATAGACGCTATTCCACATCACTGGGATGTGCTTCTTCAAAACCTCCTAGAGATTCAGTGTGCATTATAGCCAACCTCACGCTCTCCCTGCGATGCAGATCTCTGACAGCCCTCTTCACTGCGTGGAGCTGGCAGAACTAGCACAGATAATGGCTCCCACTTCCCCCCTTTACAGCTTGCCTTTTTATTCCCATGTACCAGGAAGAGCAGTCTAGTAGACTGTTTTCTTTCTGCCAAAGACTGACTTTCCTCATACCTGTTATTAAGACAGAACACCCACCTTAGCTTTGCATGTTCTCTGAAATTTGTGCGGAAGTTTATTTGGCCATTTAGATAACCAGATACCAATGTTGAAAGGCAAATGTAATCCACAGGGGTGGCTTTATTTATTTTTTAAAAAGGTTTTGTTGGGGGCCCGGCGGGATGGCTCAGGGTCTAAAGCGCCTGCTTGGGAAAGGTTAGGTGGCTTCAGGGACCACGGTTCGATCCCCAGCACCACGTACTGCGCCAGCCCTGCCCTTGGGGCGGGCTGAGCCGGCCATAAAAATGAGTGAATAAACAAACAAAGATTAAAAAAAATAATAATAATAATAAAATAAAATGGTTTTGTTGTATAGATTGGTGGTTCTTGTCTTTTACAGAGCAGCAGGTAGAGTCCTTGTCTAAAAAAGTTGATATATTGGTCAGCAACGCCTCTGAGGCCGTCTAGAAAATGGGGAAGAAACGACAACACAAGGGCTGAAATGCTACCCAGCCTCTTCAGTGATGGGTAATGGTTTCTTAGAAATGTTGGCCACACACTGCACTCTATAGAATGATTGTGAGGACAATATGCAATATGTTAACTTTCAAAGGAAAGAAGGGGGGAAAAAAAAAAAGTAATGTGGATTTAGAAAGGTTAATGTTTAATTGTTTGATCAATCTTATATACTTATATGTATTAATCTAAACTGATCTGATGATGAAAATATGTAATATAACCATTGTTAAATTTAAACAGTAAAAAAATTAAAAAAAAAAAAAAGAAATGTTGGTGTTCAGAAACAGCCTTTCCAAAACTGAGTGAACAGAGTCCTTAAACAAAGGTGCCCCAAATAATTGCACTTCCACTGTGCCACTGGGCAGGGAGAACTTTAGTTCCTGATCACAGCAGCAGAGCCTCTTGTGAGGAGGGAAGGCGAGAGGCTCTAGCTTTGATAAATGAGCACCAGACTCTCAGCTTCTCGCTCATAGCCTGGTTTATAACAAGTCAACGGGCAGGGCTTCAGGCACCAGCAGCCTCATGGATGATCGGTGTTCGCTCCGATTACTGACAGCCTGGTTGCTGTTACTGCCCCTGAGGAACTTGCACATGAGGACGCTTGAGAGACTCTGCCGCCAGAGGTGATGAAGCAACGGCCTTAAAATAAGGAGACAGGTGAGGCAGGGTCCTCAGGCTGCCTGAGCCTCGCAGAGCCGCAGGGAACGCTGTGCGTCCTAGTGCCTTCCCACTGTGCACCTCCGATCTTTATCTGTGGCGGCTGTGGCCACCACCTTCTTCCTCTTTTAGTTTAGAGTCCATGAGATGAGGCTCCGGATGTGAATCATCTGCTTGGGACTTGATCTGGAGAACCAGGAGGAGGGACAGTTGGATATGGAGCAGTCTGTCTGCAGCCATGGTGTCCAGCTGGCCACCACCTCAGACAGCGAGGCTGCATCTTGGGATGTGCCGAAGGCTGGCCGGAGGGCCTCTGGAATGGTTACCCTCCGTAGGCTCTTCCCTCAGCCAGCTTCCCCTCTGTCTTCCCTGCCCTGGGCTCCCGAGCTCCCCATGCTGGGCATCGTGAGCTCTGCAGATGTGCATATGGGTAAGCAGAGGCAGATGGAGGCCTTCGGTTTCCCAAAGGACTGACCGATACAGCTGTGGCCAGGTCCTGCGTGGCTCCCCCGTTCTGTCTCCTTCACCCCTGCCCCTCCTCTCGCTTCGCCGTGTCTCCCACCCAAGGACGTCCGTGGTTCTCCCCACTCTCCTTTGGACGCCCACCCTCTCCTCCTCCTGGCGCTTTCCTGGTGCAGCAGTGCAAGGCCAGAACCTGGGACACCTTGCTAGTTAACACCACCCATCTTTGGGGCCTAATCTTTCCTTTTCATGCAAACAAGAGTCCACAGAAAGTGGTCTCCTGAGCTCAGAGCCTCGCCTTGTGTTGAGATCGGGGAGCTAATCTGCAGTTGTCTCCTTAACTTCTGGGGCTGGCCCTCTGTCAACTCTCTTTCCCACTCCCGTAGATAGCCATGGGAGTTTGGAAGCTCGAGTGTAGCGTGGGCCGAGAGCTCTTTGGCACACTCTGCATGTGGCTGCCTTACGGGTGACACAGATGATGGGTTTTGTCCTGTGGCGTGAGGGCAGGGAGACGGTGTCCACCCCTCCCTCGTCTCACAGCCCATACCCCACCAGAGTGCACAGCCTCATGGATGCCCACGTGTGTTTCGGAGCTGCTGAGGCAGGGAGAATGCACAGGCAGAGGCTGGCGGGTCTCTGTCCTCATGCCATGCTCTCTGCTGACATCTTGAGTTTCATGTCTATCACTAGGGGCCCACAGATGTCCTTCAGTCCGAATGAGCATGCACTTCAGACCCTCCGCTCTAGCCAGCCAGCGCTCCTCTTGTGAGTTCCCAGGACCGATCCTCCCCACTCCCATCTTGCCCATGGTGGAGGGGGGGCTCATGTATTGGTTCACGCATCTGCTACCTTCCCCATTAGATTAGAAGCCCCCTATGGCAGAGGCCTTGTCCTCACCCTAAGCCACAGTTGCTACGTGCTGGACATTGGATATGTGCTCGACATGTCCCTGGGGCTGCATGTCAGATTTCTATTATCATAGCAAAACACAAGATAGTAGGGTACGAGAGGAAGGGGTGATTTGGTTCATGGCTTTGGAGGGTGTTGTCGGCAAGCAGTGGTCGCATGGCTCTGGGTGTGTGGTAAAGGAGTGTGGCATGGTGGGAGCCCATTTTGAATGAGAGCCTCTCACCCACAGCCTGGAAGCAAGAGAGGGGTGGGAAGGGGCTTCCCTTCCAAGGCCTCTGATGACCCCCACTGCCAGTGCCACCATCTCTCGCATGATGGTGGAACCAAGCCTTTTGACATACGGGCCAAGCAGGGCTCTCAGGATCCACGCTCTAGCCAGTTCCAAGTACACTCCATTTCTTATGATGCTCCTGCCTCACAGGTGGGATCTCCATTGATCCACGAGGTAATTCGAGCTTGAGGAGTACACACCGCTGAAGGACAGAACTGGGACTAGAGCCCAGTGGCCTCTGTCTGTGAGTGACGCCATGTCACCAGTGAACTAGACAGCCACTTCGCTGTGTAGGTACCATGTGTCCCTGTCCCACGCAGGCAACGGGGTAAAGAAATGATCAAGCAGAGCCGACTCATACCGTTACTTACTTTCTGCATTTGGAAGACACATTTGTGTTCTTTGCCTTCTGAAATGGCTTTGTACTGACTTTTTGAGTAGTTTGTAACATTGGCACACATAACTTTAGCCTTTTTAAGGCAAAAGTGATACAATTTGCATCCACTGATATAGCAAATAGTGGGTTTAAAATAATAAGTGCTTCTGTATTGAAGGTGTATAAACCTTTGTCCTTTGCCATTGTTTCCTAAACAACATAGTAGAATGAGTATTTCCATTATAGGACGGTTTGTGTATGACGATTCGGTGTGACAGGAGGATGCAGGTAGGCTGTATGCAAATGCTGTGCCGTTGGTGCTGCCAGGCGCTTGCAGGCTGCAGGTACAGGTGCTGCCGCCCATGCCCCTGGATACCGAGGGACTCCTGTGCGTAACATGCTGGCGCTCTGTGCACAACGCCCTTCCCCTTCCTTTCTTCCTGACACCTTTGCTATTCTTCCCTATTAAAACATCATTTCTCGGTTGCAGCTGCAACATGTGAGGTGATAAAGACTCAGCTTGCCCAGGAATTTGGAGGGCACTCCCCTCCTTTCACCTGGTAGCTCTCCAGGTTATTCTTCACTCTCTAGCCCTAAAGAAATCTCTCTAGCACATAGAGAAATGGTGTAAGCAGAAGGAGCACGAGGGCTGTATTTATATGAATTTATTTTAGAAGCACAACTTGGTTTCACTTGCTCAGTGAAAGCTAGCCAGCCGGTGTAAGGAGGACATTTCTGTTAGAAAGGCTTTACTTGGGAGTTGGTGGTGGCAGTTGGAGTCTTGGGATGCTCAAGATTGTCTAGGACAGGGGCCATCCTGTGCCCATGGTCCCTGTTATGGAGTGGACCCCCCTGCTGCAGCCAAACACACCTTCAGAGATGCCTAGGGGGTCAAGGCCTGTCCACAGCCCAAACTTCACTGCTTCATGCAGGGCACGTTCATTGCACGGGCACCACTTTGAATTCATGCTTTCAAAACCAGTGGAAAGCTCTCGCTCTGAGGTGAGCATTGGTGTAATCATTGGTAAGCACACATTACCAAAGTCTGGTGTTCTATGACCCTCCATTTCTGGAATTCACCTAGGAAATCACCAACTCGGCCTCCTCCAAAGGGCTCACGTGTCTCTGAGAGCCACGGAACACAGGGCTCCCCAAGGCGGCCTCATGACCACTCCTAAGTATTTCAACTCCCTAATTATGTCAGAAACTTCTTCCTCATGCCTGACCTAAGACCCTTAAGCTGCTGCCTAAGCTCAGTATTGTATAGCAGGCTTCTGGAAAATGCCCAGTGACTGACAGATCGTGGCTCCTGTGGCAGGTTAAGGTAGAGGACAACCCCTGTCCTCTCCAGATGGGTATCCCGGCCTCCACCCTCTTCTCACTGGAACTGTGATTTCATGTCCAGGCGCCATATGTCTGATTAGCGTGGGGTCTCCTCTGCAGGTCACCTATGTTCAGGAGACACTTGAGACCAGGCATTTTCAGAGTCTGAGTTTATAAGAGGAAACTGGGCAGTGCCCCTCCTTGCCGCACTTTTGCAGTTTCTCTGATATCTCGTTCTAACTCAGAATTCTATTGATGGCCGTGGACAAGGCCGACCCAGAAAGCCAGAATTTTGACCTCTCTGCTTGGGCCTATAATTGGCTGCTCGTTGGCTATTTGGGGATTGGATTCATCTGTAGCAGGTGGACACGGGAAAAGATGGGCAGACCTGGGGAAGAGGGCACAGGCCCAGGTAGAGGAGCTGGGTCCCAGGGGTCGGGACTCTGGGCGGGAGATGCCACCTGACCTGCTGATGAACCGAGGATGCACATGGCTGTCTTGCCAGCCACGTCAGGCTTGTGTGAGGACCAGGAAGGATGCCGGGCCCTCCTGCAGTGGAGACCTGGGGTGACAGGAAAGGAGTCACACGCTCAGTCTTGGGCCGCTCAGGTGCTAATGGCAGTTTTCCCCACAGCCACCTATTGGGAGCCTGTTTGGGGCTCACCCAGACATTTGCCAGACTTGGAAGCTCTGCTCCGATTCTGGTAGCAAGCGTAAGTTTTCATGAAGATACGTAGGCAGCTGGAAGTAGGTGTACAGATAGGAGGTGAGCGCGCTGGGCTTTCTGAGCCCGGGCCAGCCCTGTGTCAGGGGGTCTTTGCATGGGGGAGGGAACACGGTCAGCCACATCCCTCGGTCTGAGGCATGGTGGGACCGAGCGTGAGACCCGCGGAAATAAGTGAGAGAAGGAGCAGGGGCTGTCGGACGCTAGAGGCCTGTGCTTGCTGGCTCCTCCCCTGCCTTTCCCCAAGCTGGCTTGTGCTTCCTGGAGTTCCTTCCCCAAGAAACCGCCTGCACCCAGCTCCTGGCCCCGGGCTCTGTATTTGAGGAAGCCAAGATAAGAGAGTGGATTTAGTAATGAGTGCTTCGTCTGTGGCAGATTATGCCACTACTTGGGAAGAGGTCCTATGGACAATGGCCAGCGGCAGGAACCTCGGTCAGGCGGTCCTTCTCCTCCTGGTCGTCATGGCGGGCTTGGGCGCCCCAGATGTCTGTGCAGCCAGGAAGCTGCAGTGGCAGCAGGCTTAGCAGTGCCCTCTCTGCTCTGTCCTGCTGCTGCGGGGCGAGGCTTGCTTTGCCTGCCACCTGCTCATGGTGGTGAGCGAGTTAGGGACTGACTGAGCAGGGTCTCCTCTGGCCTTCATGCTGCTTGACTTCATAGCTCAGCAAGGTCACCCTGGGATCACTAGCTCCAGGCACAGGGGAATATTCTCCCTTCCTTCCTGTCTATCTATCCACCTATCCATCCATCCATCCATCCAGCTATTTGGTCCAGGGTCTCACTATGTAGCTCTGACTCCTAGTGATCCTTCTGTCTCAACCTCCTTAGCCCTGGAATTACAAGCACGTGCCACCATGCTCCCAGGATGCTAGGGGATCAAAGTCAGGTCCTTGTGCTTGCCAGGCAGATGCTTAAACCCCAGAACTATCGCCCCAGCCCCCTCCTTTCCTTCTTGTATAAGCCTGACACTTCGCCTTAGTATGTGTGACATTTGGAGTTGGTAGGGAACCCTGGTAGAAGAAGCAGGCTAGTTTGATTTCTTCCCGGTGATTTAAATTCCTCTCCTCTTCCAAGTTGGCCCTGCACCTCGTACCGTTGCTCTGCCCCACCCCGTGCCCCACACCCACACCACCAACTACCCAAATCACTGTTGTTCCTGGTTTCTCTTCTCCTTCTGGAAGCAGTAGGCAGGAGTGTGGCTGGAAGCAGGCTGTCAGTGCCCGGGACAGCAGGGTGAGGGGAGGTCTGTGTAGTTAGGAGTAAATGTAATGATGTCTCCATCATATTTAGAAAGATTTAAATTTAGATACGGGCCCCTCCTTTATTGGGTCATACTGTACATCCTCAGGTACCGTGGAGTCAGGCCAGGAGGGGCCAGGAGACCCCTAGCACACGAAGCCTGTGCTGAGCTCTGTTGAGCTCTTCTCTTCTTTCAGCCATGCATAGAGTCCACTGCATTTCTGCCCCGCACACCCAGCCTTTAGAAGTGTGGGTGTGGAGTTGGCAGTGTGGTCCAGGTGGCACAGTGGAAAACCCATTCCTTGGCTCCTGCCACGCCGTACGACGCCTGGGCCGCCTGTCAGCGCCACTAGGGCCTGGCTGCTCCAGCAGCACAGCCCAAGGTGCGACCACCTTCCAGTCCTCCTGCAAGGCTGGGAACTTCCTCCCCATGCAGAGCAGTGACCTCAGGACCCCGGGCTTAGTGGTGTTTGCAGCCCTCTGCAGCACTGCTTGCAGAGCGCGTCATAGCAGAGCGGGGACAGTGAAGGAGGGACAAGCTGGACTTTGTCCCTGGCCACTCACAGCTCTGTGCATTCCTTAGGCCACCTAAGAGCCCTGCTGCAGGACTCTGTCTTAGCTCCCGGCTGGTGCGGCAGGATGGTCCTAAAATAGAGACGCTCATGGGACTGGGCTTCAGGGGCTGCACCCAGGCTCCGTGAGAGCGGGGCTCGTGATACTTCATCTCCCGCATTTCCATTACCAGCCAGGTCCTTTGTGGCCTGAGGACCGGAATCCCTGCATTCTAATCAGACTGCTGCGTGCTTTCCAGCAGGGCAGTGTCCTGAGCTTCAATCGGCTTGCAGAGGAGCATGTGCCGCCTTTCTAGTGGGCGGAGGGTTCTGTGAGAGGCCCGGGAGAGAGGTGCATGGGGACTTGGGTCATTTCGAGAGGACCCGAGTATACCTGCAGAGAACTGGCTCCTTTAGCTGGTGATCTTATTCACAAGTGTCCTCAAAGAATCATGTGTCACCTGGTCCCTAGGGCCATGAGGGTGGCACTTTGGGGAAATGGTAGAAATGTTAAGAGATGGGTCTGGCCATACTTGTGAAGGGACTGAGGGCCTCTTGCCTCTTCCTCTTGCTTCTTGTCATCCGGAGCACGGTCTACTCCACCACACACGTCCACCACAATACACTCCTCACACACAGCCCCAGAGCAAGGGCCCAGCTGATCATGACTGGAATCTCCAAGCCTACGTTCTCTCTACCCGTTCCTTACCACAGACAGCTTATTCTAGCGATGGAAAGCTGCTCAGGACAGCTGGGACATTAGAGCCACAACAGCTGCGGTGAAAGACGAGATAAGGAGGAGCCATGCATGGTGGTGCACCCTCTGGTCCCAGCATGCAGGAGGCTGAGGCAGGAGGATCATTTCAAAGTCAAGGCCAGTGTGGGCTACACAGTGAGACCCTGTCTGCAAAGAACGACAGGAAGGAAGCAAGGAAAGGAGAAAGAAAGAACAAAAAGGGAAAGGAAGGAGAGAGAAAGACAGAGACAGAAACAGAGAGACTCTAAAGAAATTGTTGTTCAGAGAAGCCAGGGCTTTTCCCCTCCTGGCCTTTGCCTTCATGTGAGTTATGTATGCTACATATTATTAGGACTGGAAGGAAAAAAAAGCTTATCTTCCCTATAATAAATGATGATGTTTTTAAGAACAGAAGGTCAAGGGCATGCAGACTCAGTGCCCGTGTCCTGCTTTGTCCCTGACAAGGTTCAGGAGCCAGCCTCCACAGGAAGCCACCAAGGGCAGAGCCCTCGCTGCCGGTGGCTGTGGGTGGTCCAGCTTGTCAGTGGGACTCCTCACCTGTAAAAGCTCTGAGTACTAGCCATTCCACATGGACCTAAATGCTCCCCATCCCTCTCTCCCTAAGAGCAGGCGTGCATTGGCCAAGTCCTGGACTGGAACATATGCGAGCTCCAGCTGTTGACCATCACAGAAGCAGGCTGTTTCACCTGGACTGCTGGCTGAGGCACCAGCTTTATCCTGTGTGAATATGGAAAGAGGGTGACATCCTGCCGTGCAAGTAGTTCACACAGAGAGGACATTTGAAGGTTGTAAATGGGCAGATACAATTCTAGTGAAAATTCTCCAAACTCACAATAATGATAATCCCAAATTCTACGCAGAATATTTTCCTTATCCCCAGGCAGTCTGCAGCAGAAAGGTACCTCAGGCGAAATTCTATTCTTCTATTCATTTGTGCATTCATCAGAAGTTTTTGGGGGTGCCCTCTCAGCCCTGAAGCAGCAGCGATGAAAGGCCTAAGCGTCTTTCCCAGAGGATCCCAGGGCCAGCCGGAAGAGATGGCAACGTGAAGCCTTCATTACGACTCCAGAGAAAAACACGGGGAGCCTGTGGGGACCATGGAATTGCAATGGATTGAAGCAGGAGGCATCTCCTGGGGTACAGGGACCATCTCGGGTCAACACCCGCTGCTTTCCTGCCTCAGTCCTCCAGACCTCCTGCGTGCTCCTTGATGAGTTAGACACTTGGCTTCCTTGTGAACTCAGGTTCTGGTTACTTTCTCAAGCACTGCCTCCACCACTCTGCAGTGTCACGTGTTGGCCCAGGAGAGGAAGAAGAGAAGAAAGACCACTCTGGGCCTGTCACAGGCCCCTGGCACCCGGATCCTGGCCCGCACTAGGAAGCATCCTGACAGAACTTGACATCGGTGAAATCCTGCCCAGAGATCTAGTTGCCTTCTCTTTGGTTTGTTGTTCCTCCCAGACATGCTCACCCCTTTAAATGTGACACCTTTAAATTGGGAAGCCCAAGAATGCTTTTTTCTATTTTTTAACCACTTTCCTCCTCCCCAACTCCTGAGAGGAAAACCAACTTGCTTTAATTTCCTGAGCTCTGTTGAGCACCCACCTTCCTTCTGGATGACAATCAACAAACTTGAGCATTGGGTAAAAATAAAATGTAAACCCCACTTAAACGCAAGCAATTTATCCTTCATTAAGAGTCAGGATAATGAACCAGAGTCACTGCTTCTCCCAGAAGAATGCGTGAGCTTAATGAGACCAAGCAAACACATGCTTTGACTGCCGCACACTTGGCTAAATTTGTTTTGGCGAAGGGAATGAGTTAAACTCGAGAATGAATGACCTCGTGGGCACCTCATTTCAGGAAATGGGTCATGTACAGGCAGGACGAAGAAAAGAAAAGAAGAGAAGTTAAGAGTCGATATTTTATACCTTCTTTGGTGGTGGGTGGGAAGAATTCCACTGAGATGTGAATTTATGTCTCTTGGATACACAAAATTTCTTCAGTTTGCACCATTAAGCAGCCCATCTTGTGACAGAAATCCAGCGCTGCCGACACATCAGGGGGGTTGACGTCTCAGATCCTTTCACAGTTGGCAAATGCAGTAGATATCAGAGGTGGCTAGAACCAAATCGAAGAGCAGATGTTTAAATGGAAACTGACACCCACAGGCATGTGGGAGCCCTACGATTTTTTCCGCACCTCTCTCTCAAACGTCCCCATGGTATTTTAATGAGCTTTGCGTCTCCTGGCCTTTCCCTGAAGGAGGGCACTGGTGTGGCCTGAGCCGTCACCCTGGTCATTTCTGAAGCTCATCTGCCTGTGCAACTCGCAGGAGCACTGAAGGTTCTACGAGAGGAGTTGGAGTTTATACTTCTGCTTGACTCAGTACAGGTGATTCTTAGGGAGTCCCAGGAAATGGTCTCCTATCCAGATTTGGGGACCATGCTTCTCATGCAGGACGGCTTTCCCAGGCAGAAAAGACTCCACTGTGTCTCCACATCTGCTTCCTTTTGAGCAGGGATTCATTTGCTATGACCGCATCACTCTTTGTGAAGTGCTGTGTGGATTCTACCCAGTGGACCAGGCTGGTGGACAAGTGGACTTGCTCCACTGGTCAAAAGTGACAAAAATCTAGGCTTCCTGATGAGGGTGGAGTCATAGGTGGCCATCAGGCTGGGTGTTTCTTCGTGGGTCCTGACCAAGGTGGGGCTCTCTTTCTGTGCTCGATAGTATGGAATGTTCTAGAAACACACCTGGAGGGGCGTGTGGTGATGCCAGTCTGTAATCCCAGCAATTAGGAGGCTGAGGAAGGAAGACGCTGCAAGTTTAAGGGCATTTGGGGCTACATAGTGAGTTCAAGGACACCCTGGACTGCACAATGAGAACCTATCTCAAAAAGAAAAAAGAAAAAAAGAAAAGAAAAAAAAATACATACTGGGTGAAATAAACCAGATATATACACACCAAAAAGCACATGGTGCATAATGTCATTTTAGAAAATTCTAGAATGAGCAAACATGTCAGAGGCTGCTTTTCTAGAGGTCAGAGGTGACTGGAGAAGCCTGGGAAAGGTGTCTTTTGGCCTGGTGAGGTGATGTTCTTCTGATCAGAAACCAGTTCCCCATGGTAGAGGTGGTTGTGCGCCATAGACATACATGTGCTCCTCAGAGGAAAATTTATAATGAAAAGATATTCTATTTTCAGTGTATTCCTTCAATCAAAAAAATACACTTAAAACCTGAACATTTTATTTATTTTATTTTTTTAGGGAAGGGTCTACACAGTATGTAGAATCTTACTACTAGGTCAGACTCCTAGTGATCCACCTGTTTACAGCCTCCCAAGAGCTGAGATTACAGGCGCAGGGGTACACCGCCCCCCACCCCCAGTCATCTCAGCACACCCGGGGGGTGGGGGTGGGGCTGGCACGGCAGGCCTGAAGATCCCCCAGGACCCCTGAGTATTTTATTTATTTCACTGATAAAGTCCACTCATTGGGTATATAGATGTTTCATATTTAGGAAGATTCTGTGTGTTTCTCTCCTCCTACAGCTAAAGAAGGCAAGGCAGGCTAGGCAAGCTCCAGAATCCAGTTTTCCTCCCCAGACGTTTCTGAGAACAGTATTTCTGGGACCAGGACACAGGTTGGCATCACAGAGCCACAGCCCATGAAAAGGTGAATGATCAGTGGCAGGTCCTGACCCTGGGTTCAGATCCCTTCTGCCTTGTGGGTACAGTGCATGGGGCAGGGAGATTCAGCTTTGTCATGTCCTAAAGGAATTGCAGTGACACCTATGTGTGATGCCATGAGAAGAAAGAAATGACCCTATGGCCCTGACAGAGTCATGGCAGCCTCACAGCGGCCTTCAGATGGTGTCATTACTTCTGTACCTTCCAAGTGACCACTTGATTAATTTACTTTTATTTATTTATTTTATTCTTTTTTATATATTTAGTACAGGGTCCACAGGATCTCACTACGAGATTGGACTCCTCCTGTCTTCAGCCTTACAAGTGCTGGATTACAGGCACCCACCACCACGCCCAGTCTCAGTTGCCATCTCAGCACACCCCAGGGGTGGGACTGCCACAGCGTGCCGGTGATCAAACCCCGGTCCCTGAGTCACCTAAGCAAGCACTTGAGTCCACTGAGCTATCTGGCTGACCCTTTAACGTATCAACATATTAAAGAAGTGTGGCTAGTAGCTATACTGTGTCTCTCCTTGGTGATAGGAATGGCTTAAAATCTTCAGCTTGTGTGTGCCGCCTTCGCTGTCTGAAGACTGCTCTGTATTTCTAAGTTCTAGTAGAAATTTCATGCCAAGTGTAATCCCGTCATAAAGCCACAATCCCATGAACTCTGAATCCGATTCACTGAAGTCTGTCTCAGTGTTTGGAAATGATTGCTGAGCTGGAAAGAGCTATTTCTTGGAAGTAATTAGAATTTTATGTAGTATATTGTGGGCGGAATTTCTTAAAGCAGAGATTCTGTTTAAAAACTGTGTGGGCATTACCCAAGGATTTAAAAAATAATGGAAAGGAGAGTTTTTGTTTTTTGGGTTTCGGGGCTTTTTTTGAAGTATAACATTTGATTTGGTGATAAATTTGTTCTCTGGCATCTGTTATTACAGATACCATATTGCACTATAAATATTTCATTATATGTCAGAGCCCCCTTTAACAAAATCTGGTCCCAAGTCCCACACGGCCTGAGGGCCTGCCGAGTGAGCTGGCATACCTAGGTAGCCATCATGTGTTGAACCAAATAGAAAAAGGAGGAATAGAAAGGGAAGTAGTTCCATTTGTTCAGCTAGAAATACTAGGAACTCTCCAGCACTGCACCCCCTGTACCCAAAGCTGCTGTTGACACAGTGGGCTGAGGGGTACCAGCCAGCCGCCCCCCATGTGACAGTGACCGTGCTGTCCATGAGTCACAGCTGTATTTCCCTTTCCACAATGGTTAAGTTGTAGTCTTAAAACCGAGCTGTGGGATGACATTGGGGTTACGGGTCACGCTTCTCCTCAGGTATGTAACTTTTAGAGTATATAAGACTTGTAGCAATGATACCACACCGAAAGGCGTTACACGCGTGGACACAGCCTCGGAGCACCCCTGAGCTTCGCACCTGGGATCTCTGCCCTATCACCACGCTAGCTCTTGTCAATAAGCAGCAACACAAACTGCGGCACCGATGTGGAATTTTTTTCCCGGGTACTTGCCCAGGGCTCATTAAGCTCAGGGTTTCGTTTTCTGCCAGTGAATTCCTGGGTTCCATTGTTTTACTAGAGACAGTCGGGTTTGCTCCTTGCACAAGCCAGGATGTTTACTTTGGACTTCTCTCCGGAGATGCAAGCAGACACACCCCAAAATACTCTTTGGTCAGCATTCCAAATGCACACTGGTACCCAGGCAGAGCTGCTTTTCTGAATGTGTGCTATTTTTCCCTTAATACATATAGCAGCTGTGTCACTTCTGTGTTTTGCAATGCTTGTTACTCAAGTTTAGGAGGCCAGGTGAGGTTTCATGTGGCCGTTTGTGGCGAAGCAGAAGCAGAAGCCAGACTCATCTGATTCAGAGTCTGCCATCTTTTCACCAAGCTCCGCTGGGTCACAAACACCCGAAACACTGGTAGACTTCCTGCTGTGTAACTTGCGGCTTCTCACTACACGCACCACCTCCTCTCTTGTCTTCCCTTCCTGATGATTAGATCAGAGAACCTAGACAGTGTTGTACAAAAGGAGGAGGGGCTAGGTCATCTGCTCCAGCGTTCCAGCTCGGAGCATGGTCTTTCACCCTTGGAGTTAGCTCTGGGCTGACTCTGGAGAAGAGGAGGTTCCTGTGGACTTAGGTGGCATGCGCTGTAAGCAAATACTGCCCTGGTCACAAGGCCCACATGGCCCTGGGCTGCTCTACACCTGTCAGCAGCCCGATCCTTGCTCTCTGTGTCTGCTCCTGAGGGTCTTGCTGTCAGGAAGGAGATGCAAAACGAACCACCATCTCTGGCATTTCTTGTCT
This sequence comes from Myocastor coypus, assembly GCA_004027025.1. Lineage (NCBI taxonomy): Eukaryota > Metazoa > Chordata > Mammalia > Rodentia > Myocastoridae > Myocastor > Myocastor coypus. The sequence goes on from PVJA010037319.1 coordinate 17,938, forward strand.
TCTGTATTCCAGACTCTTAGCATAAAGTTTCTACTTGAATAAATGCAGTTCTGTGTCACTAGTATTATTTTCTTCTGTTTCAATACAAGAAACCTCAGGCTCGGAGGGCTTTAGCCAGCCTTGCCCAAGACCTTATAGCTTTTTGGGGAGAGAAAGTTCTAAGTCGGATTTGATTCTAGGAGGCAGACCAGCACAGCAAGAGGGGAGGAAGGAAGAAAGCCCTGTGGGACCCAACCCGGGGCTTCGGGCCAGCTAAGTGGGCTTTTGCAACTTCCTGTGTAAATTGTGAAGAATAAGAAGCCTTTCTCACGGGTTACTGCAACAATTAGAAGACATTGTCTATGTAAATACCCAAACACCTAGTTGCTACTTAATTAACTGCCTCCTAACTATTATGACTGTTACACTGCACCACCTTCCAGTGAAACTAAAATACTATACTGGCCACTCCTCAAAAGCTCAGATTCGCAGCTCTACTTCCCTTGACCTCCGCATCATCATGGGTGTTCTAGCCGCAACTCAAGCCTTACATCTGGAAGGCTAACTTTATAGATAAAGAAGGTTAATAACATTAGAGATTTCAGTGATTTTCTAGTGACCACACAGCAAAGGAGGACCGACTCTGTTGGCAACACAGGTCTGACAAGCTGAAGATGCTTTATCTCCCCTTCCTCGATGTCGCTCTTTTGTTTCTTCATGCACTCGCTTGTTCAGGCCTCAAGCGTTGGGTGGCTCCGTGGCTCCGCCTGGCCTAGGACTAAAGCGGACCACTGCAGAGCAGGACAGAGGCTGCTGTCAACTCAGTCCTGGATTTCAAGGAGATGCTGCAGGATTTCTCTTTTCAGTCTCTGCTATTAGCTTGGTTATTCTCCAGAGAGATACTGTATCAATTTCAGGAAGTTATCTTCTATTTCTGGTGTAATTGTGGAGTTTATTTTATTTTTCTGTAACTGTCTACTACAGTTTATAAAATATAAAATGAATTTCCTTCATTTAAGTAATCCTTTTTCCTCTTTTATCTATTAATATACTGAGAAGTGATTGTTACGGTTTGTAGCTAGTTGCCCTGCCAAAGCCACACGTAAATCAGAGCTGTCAAGCACGCGGTTCGAGGGGCGGGGGTCAGTGGACCGGGGCAGGGCTTGAGGGGCGGGGCAAGGAAGGGGCGGAACCATTAAACTGACAGCATGTACTTCCCCTGCTGCCCCCACCCCAGGCCTGCTGGCCTCTCTTAGAGGTATGGAGCGGATCATCCTGGACAGGGTGGTGCAGTGCCTCGAGGTCTTACTATGTAATTCAGGCTGCTTTAAACTATGAAACCTCCAGTAACTGTGAGCTAAACAAACCTTTCCTTCCCTAAGCTTGTGTGTTGAGTATTTGTCCCAGCAATGTGAGAAGAGTAACCAAGACAATGATGGTATATTTTCTAATATTTAATAAATCTTGCAGCACTCACATGTTTCAGAGTTGGTCAAGTTATACTGATGCCATCAATAGATGCAGACATAGATACAGGCATAGATAGAGATATTTGGACTTGCTTTGCTGATATTTTGTTGACTATATTTGTATTTATCAATTAAATGGGTTGATAATTTTCTTTTTTTTCTGAATTTTTCTTGTCTGAGCTTATTATTAAAATTAAATTACCTTCATAAATAAATTGGAAAGCCTCTTGTTTGTCTATTCTCTGAAATAATTGTTCAGTTTTGTGAAAAAGCAGTATAAGTCACTAATAAATTGAGGTCTCCTGTTTTCTTTCTTTCTTTTTTTAAACTTTATTTATTTATGTCATGGCCAGCTCAACCTGCCATGGGGCTGGCACAGCATGTGGTGCTGGGAATCGAACCGCAGTCTCTGTGGTTGCCTAAGCTTGCCTCAGCAGGCACTTTAGACTACTGAGCTATCTTACCAGCCCATGTTAATTTTTCCTTGTCTTTTTTTTTTTTTTTCCCGAGGCAAGGTCTTGCTATGCAGTTCAGGTTGGCCTCAAACTCACACTGATCCTCCTGTCTCAGCCTCCCAAGTGCTGGGATTACAGGCATGTGCCACCACGCCCAGTGCTCTGCTGTTTTCTTTGTAAGCAGAACTTTAACCAATATTTTCATTAGAAGAGTTATGGGATTAGATATGTTCTCTGTTTCTTCTGAGGTCATTTTATACGAATTTGTGCATTCCATTAGAGTTGTAAAATTTATTATAAAGCTAACAGAAGTATTCTTTTATATCTTAGAGATTAAAAAAAGTACCTGTTATATATGATGCTGTTTTTCCTTTCATTAGGGCACTAATTTTCTCTTCCTATGTTTATTCTGTTAGTGTGACAAGGGTTTGACAGTATTTTAATCTTTTTTTTATTTTTTATTTTTTTATTTTTATTTTTCTTGTTTCAGAACTTTTGTTTGTTTATTTTTATGGCCGGCTCAGCCTGCCCCGAGGGCAGGGCTGGCGCAGCATGTGGTGCCGGGGATCGAACCGAGGTCTCTGCAGCTGTCTAAGCTTTCCTAAACAGGCGCTTTAGACCACTGAGCCATCCTGCCAGGCCC
>PVJA010037320.1:0-20363 GCA_004027025.1 Myocastor coypus
ATATATATATAGATAGATAGATAGATAGATAGATAGATAGATATATTCACAGATTTCTGTCCTTTATATCCTGCCTGCTTTGCACACCTGGAAAACTATACCCAAGTTGAACCACAGGCAAACTACTCTCTAATTTTATTAAGGACTCCTTCACATTCATGTGTTCTTCAGAATACGCCAACTCAAAACCTTTCTCTGTGTTAACTAAGATCCCTTTCTAATTTCTCTCTACTGTCAAGGCCAATGATTTGCTCCCATTCAGGCCCATGGTTTGTGCTGTGCAAGCGTTCTCCCATGGGGCACCTGCTCCCCACTTCCTTGCGGTCCTCTCACATACCTGCCCAAATAGAGCTTGTGTGCGGTGCACAACTGCTTTACCATGCTCTTATTGTTTTCCCTGATTTTATCCAGGAACCTTCAAACTCACTACAGGTGTTTAACTGAATAAGAGCATGAAATACAGTTCAGCACATACATTCAAGAGCCTAAAATAAATATAAAAGGCGATATTAATCTCTAAAGGTATTATTTACTATTTGAGAGATGTAAATGTGTCCAAAGTGTACAAATTAAAAACATAAATTAGGAAATGTTTCAGGGAGAGAGCAATTATTTTCTGTTTTTTTCTTGCCTTTTTATTTGCAGACTTGTGATTAAGGAAGAGGTAATATATCTGGTGGAGAATAAATTGTATAAACTAATTCAAGTGGGCATATTTAGTGCTTATTCATTGTAGCTCTATTTATTTTAGCAACAAGGTATTTATTTTATTTGGGTATTGGTTTATCTTTACTGTGACTGAAATCCAATCACAGTCCTAAAGAGAAATATATGGATTAATCAAAGTGCAAGTTAAATACCTACACAAGAAAGAAATGATGGCTCAGTTTCTACACAAATATCGACACAAAACCCAAAACTTCAGGGACTAATACAGACAGGAAAAAAAAAAAAAATGTATTCTCAAAGACACTCTTTCCTGGCTTTCTACATTAAAGCATAATTTCAATTTAAATAGGTAAAATAAAAGTCTTCACATAAAGAGATGTTTACTTTTCATATGCCAATGTTATATTTCATGTTCATTCGTCCAATTAGAAAAGTAATTAAACACTTTCTTAAAAGCAAGATATTAGGAAGAAGAAATGTTATTGAAATTGCCAAATATTGGATAGGAACTTTGAGGTGAGAAAACAAAGCAATTTGACTTGTTAGATATAATCAACATGGGGACACTTGTCTATGTAATTTCCAAATACAATAAAATGTTTTTATCTTTTCCCCAGTACTAGAGATAGATAGAGTCCAGGGCCTCTGTACTGAGTCACATCTTTAGTACATTTCTTGCCTTTTTCTTTTTCAGACAGGAGCTATTTAAATAACTAATTTTCCCAGGATGGATGGGATTAGAGGTGTTTGTTACTGCTCTCAGACAACATAAAACTTCTTCAAGGAAAGAAATACGAATGTAGGTTTTAAAAATGTGATAAAAATAAAAAAATAATATTATAAATAGAAAATTCACTAGATTCAGCCAGCAAGAAATTAGAAGAGAAATTAGTAAATTCAAACACATTATCACAAAATGATGATGTAAGATCCAGTGATCCAAGACAACCAATCCCCCAAATACACACAAAATCACACCAGTAACACCAACTTCCACTGTTCAAGGTAACGCTATCACCCATACATAGAATTATACTCAATGCATTCTTAGCTCATTTTTCAGCAAAGATATTTGCTGAAAATATTTCTGATTTATTGTGCATGGTTATTCCATATCAAAGGGTAATACAAACAACTTGTGCCGGCTTGCTTACTTTCTTGCTTATTTTTAAACTTTCTGTTTTCCTTACTTTTTAAATAGTCTTTATCTCTTTCACTTAGCAAATCCATCCAGGTCATGTGAATCTTCAACTATGATTCTATTAAGTGACTGACGACTGATAGTTTTTCTGCAGTTTTCTCATTGTTAAGATGAAAAATTATGAGTTCCTGGTTTTGTTGTGGTGCAAGCAAAACCTATAACATTATTTTCAAAGTTGACCACGTAAGTATAATGTATTTTCAGTGATATCAAGCTATAAATTAGAGGGTGCTCTCTTTCAAAATAGAGAAATTTCTCATTCTGTTAAAATAAGAGTTTTTAGGTACATTTTCTTATTACTTGTTCAAATTCTGTCAGAATTCATCATAGTCCATGAGATAATTAGAATTTCTTCCTCCTCCTCCCCTCTCCTCCTCGTCCTCTTCTTCTTGCTCTTCTTTCTCTTCCTTTTCCTCTCCTCCTCCTAATCCTTCTCCTTCTCCTTCTGTATTTGGTTGTTGCAGGGTCTCACCACTGCTTGCACTCTTACTGATCTCCTGCTTTCAGCCTCCCTAGCACTGGGATTACAGTCATGTGCCACTACACTTGGACTCTGGCTGGCCTGGCCTGGTTTGGAGGGAGGGCTGATGTGTCTTGTGAAGTTGGGAATCAAATCACAGTCCCTGCACTTACCTAAGCTTGCCTAAGCAGGCACGTTAGACTGCTAATCTATCTTGCTGTCCATGGAATTTCTTGTTTTTATTCTTTTTGCTTTACTTACAGAAAACCAGTGACTTTTTATTTATCTTAGCCATATGTTTCCTTCTAAAATTCCTTACATTAAGAGCACTGCTATTAATTACTAATAAGTTGTATAATATTAAAGCAGTATATTAAAAATCCAGAACCCCTGACTTTGTTGCAGACTGCTAAGTCAGAAACTAAACATTCACAAGAACTTCAAGTGACAAATATATACTTAAAATATGAGAAACCTTAAAGAATATAAAAACTCTAATGGAAGTCAAATTAATTTTATGTGTAAAGAATCAAAATGACTAATAGAGACTAGAAAGAACATTTAATAGTTATGCATTTATCAGGTGTGCTGAAGACTTCCACACATGCACGTAAGCTACCTCTCTTACATTATACACTCCTGTACTTATTTTCAGAAGATTTATCCCTAAAGGGTAAAGTCCCAATCAAAGTAAATATCACTTTGTGGAAAATGAATTCCAGCTCATACACTATTTGTGGGCTAGTTTTAGTGAGCAGATCACCAGCAACATGCTATTCCTTTCTAACATTAGTTTATTCTGTCATTTATTTCCTTTTAGTGTGAGTATACATAAACCAGTTCAAGAAAAAAGTGACCATTGTTTGGAAATAATTGACAGAATAATAAAACTTTTACTAGTCTGCTTTTCTTTCTTAAATTTTATTATTTTTTTCTTGTTTCAGAACTTTTGTTTGTTTATTTATTTTTATGGCTGGCTCAGCCTGCCCTGAGGGCAGGACTGGTACAGCTTGTCGTGCCGGGGATCGAACTGTGGTCCTTGCAGCTGCCTGCAGGTGCTTTAGACCACTGAGCCATCCTGCCGGGCCTACTCTGCTTTTCAAGAAGTCGACATATGTCAATAGTTGTGTCACTTCAAACACAATCCTTTGGAAAATTTTATGGAATGTAGTGAGTGGGTGGGTGGCATAGCACATCTATTTAGAAAAAGAAAAAAAATACTGTTTAAGACACATGTAAATGTATTACTTATTAAGTACTTTTAGTGGATTCCTGCTTAGTTATTAATTTTAATCAAAAAGTATACCTTAAATACAGATAAATATAACCATCGTTAAAGAGGCCCTGTGAAGCCCTTTGTTCTAAATGATAGGCATCCTCTAGTCTTGAAGTTCAGATGACACACATGGAGAAAATATAAAATGTGACTAGGGTGAGATTCTTGGTGGAGAATAGCAAGTGAAGAGAATTTCTGATGGCTAGAGCCTTGGATGAGTATATGAGACCCTGGAGGGAAGAAAAACTTAAGATGATATGCTGAGTGGATCCTAAGAAAGAAAAAGGGAGAATTTGTATGCAATGTGGGGTGTGAATATTTTCGAGAAAGTGCGAGCCAAAATTACTGATGTTTTCCAATTGCATATTCATAAAAACCTTGAATCAATCTTCATGTAGCAATGATGAAATATTGTTGAGAAAGGAAAGGAGGGAGGCAGGGAAACAGAGAGATAGAGATAGATAGAGATAGATAGATAGATAGATAGATAGATAGATAGATAGACACCCACCATATAGTCCAGGCTGGCCTTGACCTTGTGGCAACGCTTCTGCCTAATTCTCCTGAATGCTTGAGTTATAGGCATGCACCACAATGTCCTGCTTTATTTTATTTATTACATATGAACCTGAAAAAGGCAATGAAGACACATAATTTCATGAAGCCAAGTTACACTAGCTATAGAATAAAAACACAAGGAAGCAAAGTAATGTGTATAGTTTTAAGGAAGGTAATAAACAGAGAATTGAATACAGCAAATAAAAAAATATATGTATTTCAGCACAGCAAAAAATCAAGACAAACAAAATGAAGTAAAGCAGATGTATGATAATTGTATTTATTAGTAGTCTAGAGTATGTAGAGAAATATTTAGTAGTTGCAAGTATTTAAAAGAGGTAGATAAGAATTAGGTAAGAAAGTTCATTATTAAATATGGAATAAATGTCAATCATCTGTTTAGTCCAGATATTATCTGGCATGGATTTAGTAGAATCTAGGATAATCTTTCCATTTAAAGTCAGCCAATCTAATTAATTCCTATTTCTATGCACAGTATCCAAATTGTAGTGATTGGATTTATGAGATCCAATAACTGAGAAATAGGAACATACAGGAAGCCATTCTTAGAACACTTCTTGTTACACCGGGGATTTTCTTTCAGATCTATAGGAAATTGTATATTTCACATTTCATTTTCCATCTCAAGCATGAGAAAATCAATATATTATTTCAGGTACCTATTTCATTCTCAGGGACTAAAAGTACTATTTTTCCACAAGTTGTAGGTAACATTTTATTAAATGTTAACAACGTGGCTTCCTCCAGTAAACTTTACGAAAATAACTCCTGAATTAAGTTTTAACCTCAAAATGAATCTCAGTATAAACTGTTAAAAGAGCCGTGGTTTTCATTTAAAAAAATATGTGTGTTGAGCTGTTAAAAATAAGCTCCTTTGATTTTTTTTTTTTTTTTTTTTTGTCTTTTTGAGACAGGGTCTTCCTATGCAGCCGAGGATACCTTGAGCTCACTTTTGTAGCCCAGCCTGGTCTCAAACTAGCACTGATCCTCCTGCCTCAGCCTCCCAAGTGCTGAGATTGCAGGCATGCATCACTACACCTGGCTGCTCCTTTGATTTTGAGAAGAACCTTGGTACAATAATATTTCTATGCATTAATATAAATTGCATACTGATTGCTTTGTCTCATACAATTTAGTCCCCTTTTTTGGGGGGGATAATCATCTCTGCTTCACATAATGTATGTACTGTTTTCTGAATAATGAACTTCTTGTGTGGGTGGGAACCAATCCACGTTGTACTGATGTTCTTTATATATCATTCTACACCAAGAAAAGATGTACTAAACATATTTCTACTTAAAGTTGAATATAAAATGAAAATTAATTGATTACAGCTTCTTCTGTCACACTAAACTTCTTTGGATACTGTAATGCCACATGTGTTAAATCTTTAAACTTCCAAATCCCCGATGCAGTAGCTCTGCAGCAGGATAATGAGTGTTTCGATTAATCAGGTGGCTTCTATCTGAATGTAGTTTGCATTGAACTACATACTGTAATAGTACTGGGACAGATACAAGTTAAGGAATAAGTCTTGTGATATAAAGAGTTCCAGATATCCTAAAGCTTAGCGCTGAGGAAATGCTGCGTTGCAGGTGTAGCCATGTGTGTTACACACATAGCAATTTATAGCCTCAGTAGTGCTTGTGGGTCTTGACACTTTCCTAAACAAGAAACTGTCTGAATTATATTCCTTTCATCCAAAATGTCTTCTTTCCCTTCTAATTTTACCAAGAGTCCAATTCTAAATAAAAGTAAAATACAAAAACCCCAACATACTGTAAAGGAACCATGGCAGTCTTTAATACTCCAATATGCTCTTAGTACCATTTATTATTTTGCCCTAGAATAATTTCATTTTAGATTTTAATATATGATTATCCTCTATATTTATCTCCAAAATTACTATTGCTTCAGAAGAAAAAGTATCCTTTCATGCTGGCCCCACGGGCACACTGAGAGGGCAATTGAGACTGAGTGTGGTGGTGCGCACCTGTAATCCCAACTCTTGGGAGGCTGTAAACAAGTGGATCACTATGAGAGCAATTTAGTAGTGAGACCTTCATCACTACTTGACTTCAAGAAAGAAAGAAAGAAGAAAGTAAGAAAGAAACAAAGAAAGAGAGAGAGAGAGAGAGAGAGAGAGAGAAAGAAAGAAAGAAAGAAAGAAAGAAAGAAAGAAAGAAAGAAAGAATATCACATGGTAGTTTGATAAACAGTTCTACTTTATTTCCTCTCACAGTGAGGGAAAAAATATCATTTTTAATCCATAGGTCATTCTTATGTCAGACCATACATCACTAATAAAAATAGAAATCTCTAGGTTGAAATCTCTAGGTATTTATCTAGAATCTGTGAAATGCAACTGAAATAAGTTAGGAAACTTTTATTTGGAAGTATTTTCTTTCATCAAACAGGTATTTTTCTAGCATTTACTTCTGAATAGACACAGTGTTAAGTACTTAGACAAAATAAAATCACGTTTCGAAAAGTGTGGTCAAGAATAATGCCATGTAAGGAATGTAAATATTATACATTGCAGAAAGGTATTAATAAAAATAAGCTACAATAGGCCATTAAAAATGAACAAACTCTTAATTAATTAATTAACAGACAAATATAGAATAAGTGTCCAATAAGAGAAATTGTAGGAAATATAGAGTGAAAATTGTCCTAAGATAATAAAAAATGATTTATCTAAAAATATACGTTGGATGGCTCCTACTCAGCTGTTGATGTCACTTATAGAAACTGTCTTTACAAGTGCTATTTGTGACAGTGAAAATTAAAAAAGCATAACATAAAAAGGAGAGTATAGATAAAAACGAATATTGGATGTATTCAGACCAAATGAAGACATTTCTAAAGATGTGAAAGATTTTCAAATGGAGGCTGATAAACCCATTTAAAATTTTCTAAGATTATTTTAATGTATTTTATTTATTCCACTGCGTGGTTATATTCTAATTTATACTTTTGTCTGTCTTGAAAATCAAAATTAAAAGTGCCAAATGATGCTCAAGTGATATTATTCAGACCTTTTGCTGCTGATGATTTAAACCCTTTTAAATTAATAGCAAATTGGCAAATTTAAGAGTATTAATTACATATCAGTAGATATACATGCTATAATTCTGGTGTACAAGTTCATAAAACTGGGTCTTGATGATTGATGTAATTTTATTCTCCATATATTTATGATTCATAGCAAGTCTACTCTAAAAACTATCAGATGCAACTGATTGATGTAATTAGACCATGAAAATGAATGAAATTTTCTGACACATTAGGCAGTAACTCATTTAAATGAGATGACTAATTTGTAAGCTTCTAGAGTCAGATCAATTTTAGATCAGCAATTTATATTACTAAATTATATTCCAATTCATGAGAACAGAAAGCACTGTAGAATCTGTTGAGAGACCGCCAAAGAATCCTGGAATTTAGTGCTGAGAAGGTCAACTGCATAAATGTTTAATGACCTAAACCAACAAGCCAAGTTTTTCTAGCGCAATAAAAATAAATTATAGAGTTCAAAACCCTGACAATTGCTAATTTAGGAAATATTTAACTTTGCTGATAGGGCTAGATATTTCCAGTTATAACCTAATGAAGAAAATAATTTAAAAGCCAATAATGTATTTGAAATTTACTTTAAATAATGTATTGTAATAGGAATTTAATGAAAATTCTCAAATGTCATTTTCATTGACAATAAAGTGTTGGTTAATAGTTTAACCAGATGGATCTACTAACAACTACCTTAGCAGGCATGCAGGCATATATTGTTCTTCTCATATTTCTCATATAATATATATATATATATATATATATGTATATATGTTATATTTTTGAAGAAAAATATTTGAAGAAAAAAATGGTCAAGACATTCTATTGAAGGTTACACTGTAGATGGCATATTTCTTCTTGTGCATAAAGAGAAACTAAAATCTAATATTTTCTGCTACATCTTTTATATTTAGAATAAAAGTACCATTCATTTTTTAAAACAAAGTAGCAACTGCAAATAGCCCCAAATTGTACTACCAGATAATACAGTGGCAACACACCTAAATGTATAGTCCATTTAAGAAAAACTAATCACATATTTTACCACTCAAGCACTTGCATATATTAAAATAAAGAGTCCACTGCCATTTTTTGAATGGAATAATAATGGATTTTTAAAATGTGTAAATGTGCCAGTATTTGAGAGATTTACATCTATATATGTGATTTTATCTTTAATGGTATAAAACATACAAGCATCGATAGATATTCTTTCCTGCAACCTTACTGACTTTTTGTAATTTAGCTATTTTAGCATTAAATTATTTTAATGACTTCATATTCTCAGAGCTAACAGTATCATTTTATATTAAACACTGATGTTTCATATACTTTTCTAGTAATGTGTATATGCTATTGTACATTATAATAAATAAAAAAACCGATTAGTAACTGATATAAATGCTGAGAGATAGGTAGCTCATTGAAACACTAATTTTTTTTCTTTTAAAAACATATTAATGTGTTCCAGATGAGAAGTTGTCTTAAAAGATGATTAGATTATGCATAGATTTGGAGAGTAATATATAAACTAAAACTTTATTGGTTTTTTTGCTTGAACAATTTAATGTACCCATATCGGTGTATATGATTTTCTCATATTTTATAGAGTGAATTCAGCTGAAAATTTGTTTCATAATTCTAGTTCTTTCTTCAAACCCTTCACACATGCTTAGCAAGCAGTTCCCCTGAGGACTGCAGTGGTATTCCTCCACCAAAGAGCAAAATACTATGGAACACAACAACCAAGACAGGTTTACTGCTTTCTTAGGAAGTTGTGGTATGAAGCATTTTATTTTTCTGTCTTTTAACTGAAATAAAATATATGAACTCTCAAGGTATTATAAAAAAATTGTCATAGATGTGTAAGAATTTTGACTCTTTTAAAGAGACTTTGTTTAGGATTGGTTTGGTAAAGGTTTCAGATTTCAGAAATTGAAAAAATTAAGAAGTAATGAAATTGAATTTTTAAAAATGAATAAACAATATCTTTAAATTGTTTTGAATGTTATCATAAAATATAATTTAACTTAACAACTTCATAATGTAGAAAGTATTTTGAAATTTCAGTGAGGGACCCCATTAGGTGTAAAGTTTTCCTACTGATTAAATTGTAGAGACATTTTGAAATATTACACTCTTCTTTTCTGGAGAAATTCTCAGACACATAACAATAGGGAAGTAGAAACACAAGAAAGAATAAGAGATACTTGTAAAATATAAACTGAAGGAAAAAAAAAACGTATGTTCACTGAATGATAGTAAAAGCCTCCTTTTCTGAAGACAGCAAAGCAATTCATAAAGATATCAAAGAGAGTTTTAATTTGCTTTGACTTAACTTTCCTTATCTGTTCAGAATCATTTAAGCTCTTTATGAAAATGTTATATATATGTATATCCATATCTCTAACTATTCACTGCCAATCAGTATTTATTACTTCATCTATTTCAAATAATGTCACAAATCATGAAAAGATATTGATATTAAATTTGAAAACTCAAATTTCAAATATTCCTTTTTCAAAATAAAATGCAACATGAAAATAATTTTCCATTAATTTTATAGGAAATATCAGCTATCAGTAATAGAATGACCCTGAAAACAATTACTCATTATATGCAAAATGGCAGTCTCTGGATACAGATAATTTATGGATATCATGATTTGTCAACCAAGTAGATGACCTTGAAAACGAAAAAAATCTTGAAATGTTGAAAACACAACTGATCTTCTTTGAAGACCATAAAATATCTGAAGGAAAAATAGTAATGTGATGCAATATCATGCATGTGAAAGTTTTGGCAGGTACTATATGCAACACAACACAGCTCTAGCTACGTCAGCCTACCTGAAAAATAATATTTTTCCTGAACATTAGGCAAAGATATGTGAAGGAGACATTTACTCTAAGTAAAGTTTTAGATAAAATATTTGAAGGCAAGAATAAAGGTTATTTAGTCTATTTTCTTGTATTTAATTATCTTATTAATCAACCTAATTATCAAAAGTAACACTTTAGCAATGTTATTTATTAATGTAAATAACAAGTCACCTTTAAGAGAGCAACACTTCTCCAACAGGTTTTGACACTGAGGATAATGTGTAATACTAAATTCATGCTTGTAATGCCTGTCATTCTGGTCTTTTAGATGTGTGCTCCTTCTAATGTCACATCAATTATTGCTCTCTTAAGAAAGTTTTTTTTAAGTTAGTAGAAGAGAATAAGACACAAAGAAAAATGTCATAGAATTGACCTGCTCCACTTTTGTATATGGTTAGATTTCTAAATTCTGTATAAAAATGTGTAACTGTTTTTTTTTTTCATTCTATAGGGATTATTAGAATATCAATGATTGATGGAACATCAATTAAGTCTAAAGCATTTGATATTCAGAAAGACAGTGATGTTAAGCTCAAGTGTCTATGTTATAGGGTAATAATATTACTAAGTTTCTCTTCTGGAAGTTTAAGAACTTAAGTTTTCAGACCAAAAAATTAGAGAAAAAAAGGGCTACAAAGAGTCTCAAAATAAGGCTATTTTGGCTCTAGCCCTTCAAGGTTGGTAAGGACTCAGGACATAAGAGAGCCTGTATTGTAACATCCTATAACTCGGTGGTGTCCCAAATTTTCTGTTCAAGGAGACTATGGGGCCACAGAGGAAAGAGATGGATAATATATAGTGGGCCTAAGGAGAGTCACTTGGGGAGAAAACATTCTCTCAGGCTTTCACAGAGAGCAAACTGGTCAAGCAATGGCTGTGACTCATCCAGATGCTTGTAGAACAAAAGTTCTAACAAATACTGTACATGGTTTCAAGGTAAGTCTTGAGGGAATTTGACTGGCCTCGTCAGATACAAAAGTTACACTTTTTGTTATATAGGTCTTGCTTTAACTTAGTCTTAACCATCCAGCAGAAAGGGTTGACCATGACATATAAAAGGTAAAGCCAGATTAATATGCTGAGCTGTAAAAGGCTCAAGTCAACAACTTCTGACAGTGCCAGTTCTGCTGATAACCCAGTGCTATTGTAGACTATTAGACTATGCATACCACTAGTTTCTCTTAGTTAAATGAGAAGAAAGATTTGTATTAATAATGTTTAGAAAATCTACCATGTCTGATCATTGTGGTTGTCCTACTAACATTTTAAGAAACTGTCTCATGTTTATTTCTTTGTTATTAATATTAATACAATTAAAATATTTGTGATAAAAGTCATAAAAAACACAATAGCTGGTGCTCTACTATGTGAGAAATAGTTTCATCCTTTACATATGTTATCTGTTATTCTCACATGAGGTCTATAATAAAGGTTCTAGTTATCTTCATTCAATAGATTGTGACATTGATGTTAGGGAAGTTAACCGAATTGTTGAGCTTCAAATAACTTGTGGGTACTGGAGCCCATGTTTGAACTCAACTTTAGTTAGCTCCACAATCTGAATTTTACCCCTTGTGCCTCTTATAAGTAACGAAGCATAAAATCTCAAGAGTGTCATCAAAACAGGAATAATACATGCTACATTTTCTGCTGGAATCTTATAATATTAAGAGCTATTAATAAGAGAACAAATAAAAAATAAAAGAACAACATTTTACAAACAACAAAAGTAGGCTTCAATTGTTTTGAGTATTATGCAATATAAAACTGGTACAAAAAAGCAATAGCAAGTTTCATGGTATTCATTTAAACACTTAAGTGTGTAGAGAATCTAGATTAATAGAGTTTTACCTAACTAAAATGAGAGTTATTACTGGCAAGTATGATTTATACACAACTATTCAAAGAGTGTGAATAAGAAAGAGAAAAAAGAAACTTATTAGGTGTAAGAAGTTGAAGGTATTTTCAATATAGTCCATTCTCTCAAACTTTCTAATAATTATGTACATGGACAACTACCCCAAGCAAATAATATTCAGTGGTGAAAACATTGGTTAATTCAGAAAGAAATCTGTAATTGTTTTGCAGTGTGTCAACCTGGCCAAACCAATGTCTCAACTTATAGTTCAAGAGGTCACAAAGAAAGTCCTTGAGGATTTAGAGGGCAAAAGGAAGCTGCCTCCATTTATCTTAATCTTATGATTGATCTGCGAGTTCACAATGTACATTTAAGTGATCTCTACATGTCTTTGGATTACCCTTCACCTCCTCTGATGTGCAGACCTCAGTTCTTTGTTTGGTTTTGAGATTGAGAGACATGGATTCTACAGAATACGCAACACTGAAGGAGGAGTCAACAAGAACTGAACTAGCTCACCTTGAGGGAATCAAGTTTCTTGGCGTTCAGCCATTCCTGTTCTTCTCTGCTTATCAGAGAGATTTAGCATGTCTCATCATCTTCTGCACTTACCATATATCAAGTTTGACACATTTTGAATGCCAAACTCCAGTGCCAGAAATATTGGTTAGTGTTCATGATTTTCTATGAATAAATCCTTTTAATAAACTCCTTCACACACACACACACACACACACACACACACACACGGCACTGCTCTGATTCTCTGCTTCAATATTGATGAAATATTCTGGTTCAATATTGAATGTTGAATTCACCCATATTCAACCAGAATTTTGATGAAAAAAATCAATGAATTAATAATGACAGAACAAATAATGATAACTCAATAAAAGCAAAAGGTTAGAGTCTGAGGTGGCTCGAGGATATTGAGTCCAAATCCTGTGTACTTAGAGCTATAGACAGTTTAACCTAGGTTTTAGCAGTGAGGTTACCTGAGTAGAAACATGAATTACATCAACCATGGTGAAAGTCTTCTAATATCCCATGCAGTAATATTATTGCTCATTTACACTACAAGATCTTCTTAAATATATTTCTTTTTAAAATTTTTAATGTTGATTTATACATTCTGGGAAAATAAACTCAGGACCCCATCACTGGGCTGCACCAATCCTTTTTCTAATTTTTTTTTTTTTTTTAATTTTGAGCCAGAGTTCTCATTAAAATGTAAAACTGCCCATGCTGGGTTCAAAGTGGCTCTCCTCCTGATTCAGCCTCTTCAAGGGCTTGAATTATAGAAAACTTTCTCCACAGAATAATGTCTAATAAATTTAGTTACTTAAATTAATTCCATCTATAATGAGTTAAACTTCATGTTCTATAAAGTAATAATCTTTAATTATCTAAATAAATAAACTATATTTGATCAGCTTTTCAGTGTCAAACACTCGAATGACTTGGGAGTAGAACAATATAAAGACAGGCCAGTTTCCTAATCTCTGGAGTTGCCTTCTATGATTTGAAAATTGTATTCTTTGACTGAGAAAAAATAATATTGTAGTACAATAATAAGGAGAAAGACCAAAATGACAGCCAGGACTTGGAGGCAGGCTTATTTTATGTCAATAGACACTGACTGAGATCATCCATAGAATATCAGGCCCTGATCTCTGGTGGTCCAGGGCTTTTATACCATGTACAAGCAGGAGGCATGCAGGAGGTACAAAGGCAAGACAGCGCAGCCTGGGGCCCGGCGGGATGGCTCAGTGATCTAAAGCGCCTGCTTGGGAAAGCTTGGGCGGCTTTAGGGACCGCAGTTTGATCCCCGGCACCACATGCTGCGCCAGCCCTGCCCTTGGGGCAGGCTGAGCCGGCCATAAAAATGAGTGAATAAACAAATAAAGGTTCTGAAACAAGAAAAAAAAAAAAAAAAAGACAGCGCAGCCTGGCCATTCTTCTGATTAGCTAGCAGGGCGAGACCACTGATCATAAGAGTATATTACTGATCATCAATTTATGAGGCTTGGCACAAAGGTATAGCCAGGCATTTTATATGTTTGATTACACTTTTATGGTTACAGTAGTAGGAAAAGTAATTACGAAGCCATGAAGCAATATAGAGCTAGGCAGTTTCAAAATCCATATCATTTCTAATGCTTTTTCTTTCTACCACTATTTTGTATTCTTTGAAGATTGAAAAAAGAACAGAGTTTTGAAAAGGGAAAATTCTCTGGTACAATTTTCTTCTTTCACTTCCCCTCTTGTCATTACTCAGATAACTCTCCCAATGGTAGAGCAGCTCTTTTTATCTAAAGCTATGCAAGAAAGGGTCCTCTTGACTTACATATTGTAAGTAATTATGCAGGTTACTATCAGGAAAATTAGCACCAGCACTGTGAGGAGTCCCAAAGAGGCTTCAGCTATGTTCTCAAAGATTGTTTTATTACAAAGATTTACCCTAAGTTGCTCGTTTTTTTCTTTTCTTTTCTTTTGTTTTCTTTTCTTTCTTTTCTTTTCTGGAAGAAGCATAATTTAGGTATACCACATTACCCTGAAAATGTAATGAGAAGGTCCAGCGGTACAGCTCAATGGATTAAGCACTTGCTTAGGGAAGCACAGGGGCCAGGATTTGGTTCCTGGACTGCCGGCAGCACTGGCCCTGCTCTCCAGCCTGCTGAGCCGGCAATGGATTCTGGGTGTGGTGGCATGCACCTGTAATCCCAGCACTTGGGAGGTACAAGCAGGAGGATCACTATGAGTCATTGGTGAGACCCTGTACTAAAAAAAATAATAATAAATAAAAGAAAGAAAGACAGAAATAAGAAAGAAAGAAAGAAAATGTAGTGAGGGAGTTGATCTGATCCCTTGTGAGCCCGTGACTGATGCTGATCCTGGTGGAGGTAGCTCTGAGAGGAGTAAAACCTGATACCCTAGATGTGCTGTGGTGAATGATGGGGGCAGGTCTGGCTCTCATCTTTTAGGGTTACCTGGTAAAGCTTTCCAGCAGAGGTTGATGTTTCGGTTATTTGATCCCTAGAGTGGGCTTATGCCTCTGAGTCTGTTTATTTTGCATTCTTGGAGGTGAGTTTCCCAACAGAATATCACCATGCAGACCATTTCTTCAGGAGAGTTTTCACCCAAAGCTCATAGAGTGTCCATTGTGTTTCAAATCCTCATTAAAATCTCGATCAAGTGTTGGATTGTGCTATTCTTTTGTGATAACCATGCATATGGTTTAAAGCAAACAACAACAACAAATGAACCCAAAACAACAACAAAAATAAACAAAGAGCTGGCAGAGAATGGGGCAACAAGGATTTGGGTAAGCAGAATATAGGTCAACTAACTAATACCACAGCTAGGAGAGGGTTGAAAAACAAAGACTGTAGAAACCAATCTGAAAAGACTCAGAAATCGAAAGGAAAAGGTAGAGTGTAGTCCTGTGAACAGAATCCTCAGGCTCAGTAGTTTGTGCATTATATCTCTAGAGAAAGCCCCAGAACTGTCCAGGTAAAGTTTTCAGCAGATCTAAGGTTGTATTCTGAAACATCTAGAGGTATTTAAAATGTAACTAAATTATGTGTGTGTGTGTATTAAGGTCTACAGATACAACTTTACTTTTAACTGGTTATAAGCCATTTCTGTAGGGCAATATTTTGTTTCTGTGTGTTCTATCTTTGAATAAGGAGAGTCCACTATAATGCATGATGTCAGGGCCAATGACACAGATGCTGAAGCCAAAGCTGGCTGGCTGCAGGGGTATAGATGCCAGCACTGTGGCCTGAACTTGTAAAATGAATAGTGGGGGCAGGTCTGGCTCTTGTCTTTTATGATTACCTGGTAAAGCTTTCTGGCAGCGGTTGATGTTTCTGTCCATTTGATCCCTAGCGTGGGCTTATGACTTTGAGCCTGCTTATTTTGCATTCTTGGGGGTGGGTGCAGATTATTTCTTCAAGAGAGTTTTCACCCAAATAGTTTTTCCCAAGGTGACCACAGCACATCTAGGGTATCAGGTTTTACTTCTCATAGAGTTACCTCCATCAGAGTCAGCATCAGTCAGGGCCTCCTTTCTTACAGCACGTCAGCCTGGTACCACATGTGGAGTGCTTTCTTATAGAATTTCAGCCTGATTCCACGTGAGGCACCCAGACAGCTAGGTCTAGATCTGTTATGGCTTGTATGTAGTTGTCCCCCCAAAACCTCATGTAAATCATGGGGCTGTCAAGACACGGAGACTTCGGACTTGGACTTTTCAACAATGCTGAAATTGTTGGGACTTTGGCAACTCTTAGAGATGGACTAAAATATCTTCTGCAGGAAGCGACGAACATGAGACTTTGGGGTTTCAGGGGCAGAATGTTATGGTTTGTATGTAGTTGTCCCCCAAAGCCTCATGTAAATCATGGGGCTGTCAAACACGCGGCTCTGAGGAGCAGGGACCAGGGGCCAGGATGGAGTTTGAAGGGCATGGGGTCCCTCTGAGGTATTGGAGCAAATCATCCTGGACACAGTGGCGTAGTCTCAAAGTCTTGCTATGAAATTCAGGCTGCTTTAAATTTTGAAACCTCCAGTAACTGTGAGCTAAATAAACCTTTCCTTGCGTAAGCTTGCGTGTTGAGTATTTGTCCCAGGAACGACAGAGAAAAGTAACTAAGAAAAGGTCTAAGGTGAGCTTTTCTGCTATTTATTTATTTGTTTATTTATTTGTTTATTTATGGCTGGCTCAGCCTGCCCTGGGGGTGGGGCTGGCACAGCATGTGGTTCCTCGGATCAAACCTTTGTCCCTGCGGTTGCTTGAGATTGCCTAAGCAGACACACTGAAAAAAAAAATTTATTGTTTTAAAGAAACAAAACATTAATTTAAAAAACATTAGAAACGATACAGAATTCCTCTCAACAAAATAATAGCAATGGTTGTTAAACTGAATAGTGCTAACTTCAAATTAGTTGTTTAGATTACCAGATGTAAGCATGTAAATTGGTAAAAAAAAAAAAAAAAAAGTTTTAAGAAATTAGAAAGAAAAACAATTAAGCATTAACTATTCCTTGCTATAGACCAGCAGAAATCAGCAGTACCGCTATCCAAGCTATCCTGTGCTTACACAGAAACATGCTTGTCCACTTCTTTCTTTCATTTGTCCTTTTTCTCATCCCAGTTGTTCCTTCTCTTTGCACAGATATTTTCCCTTTCACAATATCCATTGTATCTTTTTATTTTATTTAATCTTTTAGGTTCTCACACCAGTCAAACGATATGATGCTTGCACATATGGGTCTGATTTATTTCACTTTTGAATATGGTCTCTGGGTCAGAACTATTTATCTAGAAAAACCTTGAGGTTTTTTCTTTTTTATCTTTTTTTAATAGCTGAGTAAATACCACATTGTAAAAATACCACATCTTTTTTTTTTTTTTTTCCATTCCTCAGTGATGGGCATTTCTTGATCAGAAGGATAGCAGCTCTTAGGATGCAGAGGAAAAGTGCAGAAGTAGTGCTTGGTGTTCCTCAAGGGGCATGGCTAAAAGCGGCCACGGCATGTGGGAGTCTTTTGAAGATGAGTCTTTCAAAATTTTAGGATTGAGCCGGGCGTGGTGGTGCATGCCTGTAATCCCAGCACTCGAAAGGCTGAGGCAGGAGGATTGGTGAGAGTTCGAGACCAGCCTGGGCTATGAAGCTGAGCTCAAGGCCAGCCTGAACTGTACAGCGTGACTCTGTCTCAAAAAGACAAATAAATAAATAAATAAACAAACAAACAAATAAATAAATAAATAAAATTTCAGGATTGCGCTTCTTAGGCAGTAGCAAGCAGCAGCACCTAAAGGACAACCAGGGTTTAAAGGAGCATTTACTTTATGTTGATAGCCACTGATCAGGATCATTCCCAGAATAACAACCCCCATCTCTGTTGGCATAGGGCTTTCATACAGTGCACTAGCAGAACGTACAAAGAAAATACAAAGGTGAGATGGAACAGCCTAGCAGTTCTTCTGATTAACTCGCATGGTGAGATCACTGATTGCAGGAATAGATTAATAATCATAAGTTTATAGCTTGGTTCAATGATGCAATCAAACAATCAGTTATATTCTGATAGTTGTAGGAGTTAAGAAAGTAATTGCAAAGCCATAAAGCAGATACTAAGCTAGTTTCAAAATAACCAAATTTTGAAAAACACAATTCTACACAATTTTTCCACTTCAACAGAACTGTAGTTAAATATTTTTTTCATGTGAAATATTTTAACATTGTTATTTACAACAGAATAATAATATCTTCATTTTTTTTCCAAGAACATCGAAGACCAACCTTCTTATTGTCTTCCTATTTTATAAAACCTTCAGGTTGTAGTATATTGCTTCTTGTTGTCTTTTGAATCTTTCTTCCTAATATAAATGAATTTCTGAACTGACCTTTACTCTTGACTGTTTTTATGTGCATTGTGCAAACAGAAACTAAACTCTAAGGGCAAACAAAAATGAAAAGCTTAATATGCTCTAAAAATGAGAAAGAAATCTCCTTCCCTTTTCTTCCAAGCTTATTTTTCTAGGAAGCATGATTCTAAATGGTTCCTCATAACTGAAAAACAAAAATAATATATTTGATGGATGGAATAGATCTTTCCTCAGAAGACCTGTTGTCAACTGTGTGATACATAATATCTTCTGCAAGAACTAAATATCATCTTTCAGTACTCCACATAAAGGGAAGTATTCTTATCTTCTAAATTCTATGGGAAGGCACAAGTCTATATTTCATAGGGACTGTTATAGTTTGACATTAGGTATCTCTGCAAAGCCTCATGTAGTCATGGGGCAGACTTTTAGTGTTTGTGATTAACTCACGATCCACTGGTTTTTTGTTTTTTTTTTTTGGTCTTTTTGAGACAGGGTCTCGCTATGCAGGCTATGCAGTTCAGGCTGGCCTTGAGCTCACTTTGGTAGCCCAGGCTGGTCTCGAACTTGCACCGATCCTCCTGCCTCAGCCTCCCGAGTGCTGGGATTGCAGGCGTGCGCCACCACGCCCGGGGATCCACTGGTATTAATAGGTGATCCAGTATTGGGATTTTAGGTCTGAGTATTGCTGGGATTGTGGGTGTGAGTGCTACCTCCAGCCTGAAGTAGATAGTTTGAATGTAAAATAAGAGAGACTTAATCTGTGTTGCCATTGTTGCTGCTACTCCTCCATTTTGTTCCTTCTGCCATGAACTGCTGCCATGTGCCCTATGCCAGTCTGCCTTGAAGGTGGCTGAGTGTGTACTGAGACCTCCAGTAACTGTGAACTAAATAAACCTTCCCTTTCTTCATTTTCAGTGTCATGTATTTATCCCAGAAACAAAAAAAGGGTATCCAAGAAAGAATTTGGTACTAGGGAAGTGGGTCATTACTGTGCTAAACCTGACCATGTGGATTATAGACTTTTGGGGATGGCTTATGGGAAGAGACAAGAACGGTTTGGTGATGTTGCCTATTAGTGAAGAGCTGGAATGCTTTTGGCTCTTCTGTAGGGGAGACAGAGCTCAGAAGACTGATAGAAATCCTTCTTGCAAAGACCATGCTGGAGAGATTTCTGCTGGGAAGAAGCACTGAATTGGTTGTTGGACTCCAGATGATGTCTGTTTTGTCTTGGCAAAAGTTTATCTGCATTTTATGTGTGTCCAGAGACTTTACCTGAGACTGAGATAAAGCCTAATGGACTTATTAATCTTTCAAAAGATATTTCAAAGCAGCCAAATATTGTGGAGGTAGCATAGCTGTTTGGGGGGACTTTTATCCAGATTTATGTTGAGAATCAAGAACAACGAGCACAGCAGGATGGTTTAAAATGTTATGAGTTTGGCTAGAAAGGAAGTGACAACTCCTTTAGCAACTTGGCTATAATTTGGACAGTTTTGTCCTGCCCTTTCATGCTACTAAGCTGTTCAATGCCCCCCCCCCATTTCCAAAAGTCTAAAATCAATAAATGTGCTTGACTGAACTCTTTAAAAGTATGAGCAAAAGTAAATCCTTTATCTTAATATCTCAGAGCTCTTAAATGTTTGAGCAGAATCAGGACCTCACTACTGGAACAGACTCATAGTGACCCACCTGTTTTCAGCCTCCTAAGAGCTGGGATTCCAGGCCGTTGGCTTAACTGCTGTCTCAGTGCACTCCCGTGGCAGGGCCGGCATGGTAGGCATTTTAATCACTCAGCTATTTGACTGACCCTTATAATTGATTTTGAAATACATGTAAAACAGGAATTAAACTCTTTTCATAAAATTGTGCAATTTCTTTTCATGTTTTCAATTATTTTGATAGATTATTTGCAATATGCATCATTGCCATATAGATTATTTGCAATGTGCATATTGCATATTGCATATTG
>PVJA010037321.1:0-20455 GCA_004027025.1 Myocastor coypus
AAAAAAAAAGTAATGTGGATTTAGAAAGGTTAATGTTTAGTTGTTTGATCAATCTTATATACCTATATGTATTAATCTAAACTGATCTGATGATGAAAATATGTAATATAACCATTGTTAAATTTAAACAATAAAAGAATTGAAAAAAAAAATCTCCAAAGCTTCCAGAAATCTTTGCCTATATTCCCATTTACAAATTTATATTTCAGTGACCAGACAACAAGAATAATGGTAATAGCTAACATTTATTGAACACTTACTATATACCAGATGCTGTATGTAGCACACAAATGGAAAGGCGTTCAACATTTGCGCCAGGGATATACAAATGGAAGAAACCACAGTGTGACAGCAACAGACCCACCAGAATGGGTATAATAAAACTTCAGGAGATATCAAGTGCTGTTAAGGACGTGGAGCAACCAAGTTCTCATACACTGTTAGCAGGGATTGAAAACCACCTTGGAAAATTAGTTGATAGCATCTCCTAAAGTTGACACTCCCTGATCCAGAAATCAAGAGTTGATACTCTTGATTCAGAAATTCTATAGATAGTCATCAAAAGATATAACATGAAGATGTTCATAGCAGTGCTCTGTAGTAGCTCTACAGTGATAAAATCCAAACCTTCATGAACTGTAGACCATATGAGTAAATCATAGTATATTTATAACATGGGCTATTACGTAGTCACAAGAACGAATGAACTCCAAAGTACATGTGACTTTATGGATCAATGTTATTTACTCCTTGAGGTAGCCCTAGAAGATAGTTTCCATTATTGCTTTCATTTTATAAATGAGGAAATTAGAACACTGGCTAGCTCAGTTGATAGGGCATGAGACTCTTACAAATGAGGAAATTGAACTCAAAGGTGATATTAATTGCATGGATAACTGGAAAATTCTGTGACTGGGATCTATAATCTGGTGACTGAGTTCTAACCTCTCACTATCATGTGCTCTGCCCCAGCCACTAGCCATATGAGCAACAGACATTTGAGGCATGTGCTGCTGTGGTGTTCAGGTGTAGTGCAGAGCTGGTGTAGGATGGGCCTGCAAGAGGAGCCTACAGGGGGCGTGGTGGCACAAACCTGTATTCTCAGCACTCAGCAGGCTGAGGCAGAAGGATCACTGCAATTTTGAGACCAGCCTAAACTACAAAGTGAGCTCAAGACCAGCCAGAACTGCACAGGGAGACCCTTTCTCAAAAAGACCAGAAAAAAAGGAGCTTACGACTAACTTTGATCACCATGTGCCAGGCATATCATCTACATGATTTAAGGGACAATAACCCTCACATCAGCCCATTTTTGCAAAAGAGGAAATAGAAATGAAGAAATAGAGTAAGGTCAGGTTACCTGGCTAAGTAACCTGGAGTATGTGGTGGAGGCAGGACTCACAGTCTGGTCTGGTGCTTGAAGTCTGTGCCCTTCGCCTGCCTCTTCTTAGTGCCCACCAGAGCAGCAAAGTCATGGAAGGAGCACTCCTGGTCACATAGCTTGTGTTCTTTGAGCTATGCACCTTTGAAGAAACAATTTTGCAAATCAAACCCCTGAAGTTTCATGTGACCAATTTGTTTCAGAGCAAACCAGGTGTCTTAAGTTGTCCTTGCCATTGTCTAAAGAAGAGAAGGTCTTGCTCATGTTTTCTTGGAAATAACTAGGTATAATCAGTAGTTCATGCAGTTGCTCAACCTCAACTTCAGAAGCTGTGAGGGGCTGCTGCCAGGCTGATGTGAGCTGCATCCCCTTCTAACAGTTGGAGCTCAGAGGACTTGCTCTGGGGGAAGCTGGGGGCAACCAGCAAGTGGTTGAGCCAGTGGGGTTCTTCCATGAACTCTGAAGTGGGCATGAGGCCGGGCCTCAGATCCCAAATAAGAAGGGATCTGGATGCTGTATCCTCTGGCTTGCACTGTTGCAACCAGGGCAGAGGATTGAAGAACAGAATGTGTTCGCCTTGAATGTGTTAGTGGAGGAAAGAGGAAGCAGGAGAGCAGAGGCGTTGTTTCTGGTTCCCTTCTGACTACAGAGTCGCATCACCTCTGGTCAGAATCATTCCAGGATCCCCTGCCATCTCCAGCTGTCCTCCTCTCAGGTGGACCTTTATCACCACTCCTAAGGAATGAGTCCTTGCCTGATGCTCCAGCTGCCACTTCCCTGACAGCTGTTGAACGTCACTATGTCTTGGCAACTGCTATCATCTCTCTAGAGAACCTCTTTCACCATTAACATAGCAAGCACCTACTTCTTGATGGTCCAGTTCAAGAACCTTCTCCTTACACAATATCGCCCTGTAGGTCCTTGCCCC
Organism: Myocastor coypus; assembly: GCA_004027025.1. Taxonomy (NCBI): domain Eukaryota; kingdom Metazoa; phylum Chordata; class Mammalia; order Rodentia; family Myocastoridae; genus Myocastor; species Myocastor coypus. The sequence goes on from PVJA010037321.1 coordinate 2,310, forward strand.
CTGCCCAGCGCTCTTGAAACATTTCTGTTCATTTTTACTCATGACATCCCTCTCTCACGATGTACTGTGATTACTTGCCATCCTGGCTCTAGAGTAGGCTGTGAACCGTCTTGGCTGAGAATGCTTTCATATTCCTAGTGTCAGACCATGCCTGGCTTGTGCAAGTGTTGAGTGTTTGTGGGATGAAGCCTCAAAACAGAGATTCGAGGCACAAGCTTGTTGCACAGCTATTGAGAAGCCAAGCTCTCAGCCATTTTTACCTCAGCCATCCGGTCACTGTCTCACTCAAGTACATCTCTTCTGGTCATCAAATCATTACTAGGAATGGTACTGAGGGCAGGCAACAAGGTGCTTTCCTCTATCCCAGCTTTGTTCCCCAGATAGCAGGTGAAAAGATGATGGAGTGATCCTGTGTCATTGGTGATAATCTAACCCGGAGTGGAGTCATAGTAGGAAGGACAAGAGCTCACTTGTCCTCTGTCTTCCAACTCCCATGACAGGTTTTGGGGGATAGCAAGAGATTTAATAGAGCAAACTTTTTTCCAAATAATCTTTCATTTTCAGGACAACTGTAGGTTGATAGGAGAATCAAGCAGATGGAACAGGCAGCTCCCTCTGCCTGTGTCCCCATCCCTCATGATTTCTCCTGTTGTAATACCTTACTATGGTACATTTATTATGATGAATGAGCCAATATTGATACAGTACTGTTCATGTATTTGATTCACCAGCTATTTAAGCTTCCTCAGCTTTTACCTAATGTACATGATTTTGTGTTACAGAATCCCACACGACATGTAGCAGTCAGATCTCCTTGGGCTCCTCTCTGAGGTGACAGTCTCTCAGGCTTGCCTTGTCAGCTCTGTCACTTCGGAGGAGTGAGTTCTAGTCAAGTTTACTGTAGGATGCCCTTTATTGGAACTTGACTGGTGTCTTTTTCATGCCTGGATTGGGGTTGTAGATTTGTGAAAGGAAGATCAAGAAGTAGAGTGGACTTTTCATCCCTTAATACCAATGCATGGGGAGAATTGTCCTCCCAGATCTAGCCAAAGGAATTTCATGTTGTGTCGCACCACCCACTGCCAGTGTCAGGTGCCATGGCCACGTGCCAAGCTGCACCACAACAGGGCCACTTGCCATTTGCACTGGAGAGTGTTTCCCGAGACCAGCGGTGTTTCCTGACAAGGACAAGCCTTAAGTGGGTGGAGTACACACAGTTTTCCTAAGGACCCTTCTTGCTTTTGATTCTGCTTTTACTGTTTTAATCAGTGCCTTATGAAACCAGGAGCCTAGCACATGGGCATTGGTGACCTGAGTGGTGCTGCGGCAGCCTGCAAGTCATCTGTCGCTGTGTTTGGAAACCGTAACAAACTCGGTTCCTCTCTAAGTGGGAATTGTCCTCGGTATGTCACTCCCCTCCCCTCGTAGTCTGAAGGCAGATATTTCTTTTACATCTCTCTGGGAAATCTGCGAGACACAGAGGATAATAAGAGTTTTAAAGTGTGAGTATATGATCACCTTTTCCAATTCTCTAACTGTACTTTATTGTACAGTCCTTAAAGGTGTTTTTGTTTTTATGTACTGGAGATTGAACTCAAGGCTTTTGCACTAAGCTATATTCCCAGCTCTTTAAATATATATATATATATATATATATATATATATATATATATATACATATATATATATTCATTTTGAAGCAGGGTGGGCAGAATCTTGTGATCCTCCTGCTGCCTCAGCCTCCCAGAGTGCTATATTATGGGTCCAGACCCCCATGCCCAGTTTTGACCATAATTAATATCTAGAAGTTGATTATACTTTCTTCATCATCTACTTAGCTAGTCATCAAGTTCTAAGATGCCATTGACTCAGAGGCATTGTTATTTTCCCCCTTCCTCCACCACACTGCCTCTGGATAGTCCTATATATTTATTTCTTCTCCTTTTTATGCTTCTTACTGCTATTAGCTACTGCTTTAATACTAACTCTATCTTCAGAAATCTCTCAACAGTTCCCAGTCAGCCACCCAATAATGTTCACATTTTTGAGGGCAAAATTCAAGGCTCTTCCAATGCTAGCCTCAAATGCTTTCACTTACTATGGTAGATATTAATACCCTCGCTATACTTTTAATGGCTAATGGGAATTTATTTAGATCAAAAGGAAACTGGCATTCCCCCCAAAACTTTTCTCTGAAATATCCAGTTACTAGTTAATATTATTCCTTAGTTTTTGTGAATTGATCAAGTCTATAATCTCCCAAACCAGTGGACCAGGAAGGCTAAATACAACAGACAAGGATCAGTGAGGTAGCTTAGTGGACTAAGCACCTGCTTATGCATCCACAGGCCTCTCTGGCCCTGCCTCCCTGGACTCACCAGTTTGGCCACTGAGACCTGGTGTAGTGGTGCACACCTGTAATCCCAGCGCTGGGGAAGCTAAACGCAGGAGGCTCAGTATGAGTCTGAGCTGTATAGTGAGACCCTGTATCACATACATGAAAAAAAATAAACAAATGTTATGATTTTAGGGCTCTAGAAGGCTCTAAAACCCTCTCACAGAGTTTGAGATTCTCTGGGGTTAAGACAAAGAACTTCTCAGGCTGGCAAGATGGCTCAGTGGTCTAAAGCACTTCCTTAGGCAAGCTTAGGCAACCTCAGAGACCACGGTTTGATCTCCAGCACCACATGCTGCGCCAATCCCACCCTCAGGGCAGGCTGAGCCAGCCATAATAAGGATAAAAAAAAGAAGACAAAGACCTTCTCTAGGCAGCCCATATTTATTATGTTATCGAACAAAGGAGGGCAGTGCTGAAGAAGACGCAGGAAGCAGGGCAAGACTTGCAGATCCCTTTAAGGACTTCTCCATGTAATATGTTATGTTACTTTAGGAGAGCTATGTCATCTCCAGGAAGACCTTTACCACAAGAGTGAGATGCCTGTGGCTACCATCTTTACCCAGCTCACTGAGGTTGAAGCCAGGCGTCCTTAGGCCATGGCCTTGTCTTGTCTTTTGAGGCGCCAAGGCTTCACCTTTCATCACAGGCTGCCATCTCCAGACAAGAGGCCTAGGCCATGGGCAGACTCATAAGTAAACATGAAAAGCCAGTTGGTTGATAGAAATCCTGCTCAGAGCCACTTTGTCGTGGTCTCCATCATGAAAGAGTCAGTGAAACTGCATGTGTGTGGGATGAACAGACCTTGACGGAGTTGCAAATCTTTCTGCAGGTCATGGATTTTGGTGAGAGGAAAAAAAAAGTACTTGCCCATGACCAAAAGCCTGGCGGCCAGACCCTGTCGACTCCTGAGAAGTTCATATAAACTTAGAAAAGATGAGAGGAAGAGAGAAGACAAGGAGGAAATGTACTTGCCCAGAAATATGTGTGAGCGTTCAACAAAATCTGTCTTCAGTCTTCTCTTTTTAGTGGCTTAAAACAAGAGGATCTTTTATCTTGTGCTTGTGAGGGTCAGGACACCTGCTGCAGCTTACCCGGCTCTTCTGGCTGGGAGTTTCTCCCAGGCTCCACATCAAGGCATCACCTTCTCCATTCATTTTTCCACTTTGATCACTGAGGCTTTCAGAAAAATCCTCCAGCTAAACCTCATTTTCTTTAAACTTTCATAACCCCGAGAGCCCCTGCCATACACCTGAGATAGCATTTAAATGTAAAATTGAATTCCTTCTTGCATGGGATAACCTGTTTTTTTTTTTTTTTTCATTAAATATGAAAAGTGTCCCTTGGATTTGATTGTGTAATATGGCTGTCCTAAATTTTAATGAACAAAATAAATCAGCTTTCAAATTCCATCTGCCACTTGCTCAAGTCAGTCTACAATCTTCATTATTAAAGTTTAAAAGTGCATGATAAATTTGTGAAATTCTCATAGACAGCTGTCAAGGAGTTCAGCAGCCTAGACCTGAACCTCTTTTAGTTCTTATCTGCGGTTCCATGCTTGACAGAAGGAAGGTAAGAGGTAGGGAAAGGAGAGGTGAAAACAGAAACCGTGGAACTAAGAGTGCTCACAAGCAAGGAGTTGGATAAATGTCGCTGGATTAATCAGTCAAGAAGATTAATGCTGTCTTTGCATATTCATGAATACTGAGCCATTAGTAGCTCAATGTAGCTGTGCTAGCTGTGAGAAAAAGCAGAGACTGTGCAGAAATAGTCACCACTGATTTGGAAACTGTTTTATTTCCTGAGCTCCTAAATAATGAAACTATTTTCTGAGCGGAGAACAGGAGCTGTTATTCCAAGCTGGGAATGTTCATGGAGTGTCGGATGGAAGCAGCAGCTGTGACCAAACCACTGGTGTTTTCACACTCCGGGAATCCCAGTTAGCCATGGTACAGAACATTTCAATCTCAGCCCGACTCTTGAGAATTCCAGCAGTTAGTTGCTAGCTGCAGAATTAAAGGCTATTCCTTGAGGGGTTAGCATCAAGGTCAGACCTTAAAGGACCACGCTAGTAGCTCAAAAATAGGATGAACAGAAGAGCTAAACACATATGCAATTTTACTTTATCCGCCTGAGCTTACTTATGCCCTCTTCTTCATCATGTTTTTTTTTTTTTTTTTTTTTTTTTTTGTCTTCGTATTTTAGGGAAGGGTCTACGGGGTGTTCAGGGTCTCACTACTAGATCAGACTCCTTAGTGATCCGCCTATTTACAGCCTCCCAAGAGCTGGGATTACAGGCATGTGCCACCACACGCAGTCTCAATTGCTGTCTCAGAGCACCCTGGGGGTGGGATGCATGGCAGGCCTGGGGATTGGACCCCTGGTCCCTGCACCTGCTTGCAGGTACATTAATCCACTGAGCTGTTTGGTAGGCCCCATCCTGGCTGTTTAGAAAGACACACGCACCAGTGTTCCCATGGTTCATCTCCACAGGCATGTATCAGCCATTGTATTGCTCCACTAAGGCTCACAGTTTTGCCTTCATTAATGGAAAGGCTCTGAATGATATTGTGTGTCCTTTCCATGCCATGCCTGCCTGCATGACTGCAGTTGGCATTATTTGACCAAAATAGTTGGCAATATTGGTACTACTCTACATTAATTTTAGATTTTACTTTGAGTCTATGTCCCACCAAAAGTCAGCACTTCAGTTTTCAAAGTCATAACCATCTCCAGAGGGTTACCTGAGAGCACCAAATTGTGCTAGGGTCATCACCAGCTGCCATTAACCCCTGTCCTTTGTCCATCTGCTTGTCTAATGAGGCCAGGGGCCTGAGGACTCCCCAAAGTCTCAGGCTTGGTCTGATGGTGAGATGAAGGTGATGGGGTGTTTTCAAGTTTAACTTTCTGGTTTGTTCCTGATAATTCAGACCTCAGCATATGAAAGACCTCTGGTACAGTGCCTACCCCAATTTCCAGCCCTTTCCCTTTAAAGACTTGGGTCCCATGCAGAGGTCTCATATCTGTGCAACAAACCTCTGGAAACCCAATGGCCCATGGGGCAAGAATGCCAGGTGGGAGCTCTGTGGTTTACAGAGGATGTTCATACCACAGCCTCCCTTGAACTTAACGACATTTTAGAATTGGAAAGGTAGGTACTGTAGAATTAGACTGATTTTATAGATTTCAGAGCTATGGGCAGAGAGGTCAGATCACTTGTCTAGGATGATTTGGCTAATAAGTAGCAGAGCAAGTCCAGAACCTCCTATCTTAATATCATGGTCTGTGGTCTGTATCTTCTTCTTTTCTTCTTCTTCTTCTTCTTCTTCTTCTTCTTCTTCTTCTTCTTCTTCTTCTTCTTCTTCTTCTTCTTCTTCTTCTTCTTCTTCTTCTTCTTCTTCTTCTTCTTCCACTTGCCTATATCTCTTACTAGTCTGTGTATATTCCAGGCAATTCACACAGGACTCAGAAACGCTCATAAAGCTGAGTGTGGTGGCACATACCTGTAAACACTGCACTCTGGAAAGCTGAGGCTGGAGGACCGCAAAGCCTAAGCTCAGTCTGAGTGACTTAGCAAGACTCTCAATAAAAAAGTAAAGAATGGTGGTGGGGGCTGCATTTGTAGCTCAAAATGAAGACCCTGAGTTCTAATCCCCAGTGCTTAGGGAACAAAAGCTCAGAATATTGGTTGCATGAGGGAATGAATGACACCTCTGAGAACTCTGGGCTTCCCCACTGTGGCACCTACAAAGACCTTAAACATGTCAAAAGATATTTTCGTAAACAGTAAAGGGTGTGAAAAGGTAATTTTTATGATTTTCTTGCTTTTCCTTTAGGCTGAAGGGAGGCTAGGGCCCATGGTGTGCCTGTACCAGTAGGCTCTGTTCCAGAGCTCCAGTCTAGCACTAATTCTACCGTAGTTGACCCCAGCAGGGTGGGTTGAACACTTTTACTCAGTTGTGCTGACTCAGAGTTGTGCTGACTCAGGCATGAGCCTTTCTCTCAAATGCTTTGCTCATCTTTTCATCTTCATTTAAAAAAGTTTTTTTTTTTTTTTTTTGTTTTAATGTATTTTGTACAGGCTCTCACTATGCAGCTTGGACTTGTAGTGATCCTCCTGTTTTCAGCCTCTCGCCACCATGCCTGGACTTGGTCCCTGGCTCTGCACACCCTGGGTAGCAGGACTGGGGCAGCATGTGATGCTCTGGATTGAATGCAGGTCCCTGCACTTACCTAAGCAGGTGCTTAGTCCAGTGAGCTATCTCACTGGCCCATCATTTAAAATCATTAAAATTTTTTTTTTAGATGCATTCTCACTAAGTATCTGCATTGCCTAGACTGGACTCACACTGACAATCCTCCTGCCCCAGCTGATGCCATGTGTGTTACTTGCTTTTCTTTGAAGACAAAAGGTGTTAGTGTGTTGTTGTTTTAAACTAAAGCCTCAGTTTTCAGATTTGGTTGTAGTGCTGGCACTTTACAATAAGTGATAAGTAAGTGGGTTTGGGTTGTGCTTTGGGCTTTCATCTCTGAAAGGCTTGTCATCCCTGTCCTGTAGGGTTGGGACTGCAGATGTGCACCACCATGGCCAGCTGGTCACCACGATTCTTGATGACTCTCCCTCCTGACTTTTCTTAATTCCCTCCCTCCCCCACCATTAGTGAAGAAAGGAACTTCCGTTAGATGATGCTTAAAGAAGTGACCTGAAGCTCAACATTGTGTGGGACAAAGCTGTGTTCAGTAAGTTATAAGCAGCTCCATTAATCAGGCTGTTAGGATCCTCTTATGGCCTCAAGGCGTTCCTGGGCACGTAGTGTTATTTAAAGATAAGAGACTGCATAGCAGGCTGACCTCCAGCTGCAGACAACGGCAAATTCCATTCTGAGCTCCCTCACTAAATAGTGCTAGGATTTGGTCAGGTTCTTGATTTCAGTGTCTCCACCTTTAAACTGGAACTAACCTCACCGGCTCTGTATTACTTCCCAAGTGCGTTGTAAGGATGCCCTACTTTATGATGACAGCTATAAATGGGGTGGAAATAAAGACGAACTTCTTATCAACTGTGGCTGTGCTGCAGTTACAGGGACATTACTTAGCTTAGAAAATATGCAACAGTGGATCTGCCTCTCTGTCCCCTGTATCTGACACAGTTGCTATAATCTTGAATGCCTGGGTATCTGACAGGTGTGTGCTTATGTGAATCAATCGGTGAATTCTTACATATTTTTTTCCACCTCTGTAAGGGTATAACTATCAAAGCCAAATAAGTTCTATTGGACTCAGTCATTTCCTTCTCTTTTCAGTTATCTGCTCTGGGCATTTCACAAATCCTTTTGTTGTACCTCCTTCCCTCTAAACTCAAAACTTGATAGTTTATCTCCCTTTTTTCCTTTATGCAGTTCTTAACTTTATCGCTCTCAGGCCTTTTATTCCCAAGGACCTAACAGGGAATTGTATCTCAGAAATCATCATCTGCATCATGAGTAAGCCCAGAGGAGCCCACGGTGTGTCTGTACAGCACTGTTATTCCCTGACCTGGAAGCTTCCCTCTCCTCTGTCTCTGCTCTCTGGACCTCTCTTTTGTTCACAGTGCCTGCAGGGAGTCAGTACTCTTTGAGAAGCTGTTAAATATGCTAAATAAATAAAAGAAGAGAACTGAGGGCTGAGGGATTTTGGTAGTCCCACAGTGGCTGGCACAATCTTGTTATGATTTGGACTGAGATGTCCCCCAAGAGCCTTGTGGCATAGATGGGGCTTCTAGATGTTTGGAATGTGGGGTTTTAGGACTGACTTGCTGTTAGGAAATACAGCCTGGTTAGAAAAGCTGGATCACTGACAGCAAGTTCTAGAAGGATTTCTCTCCACCCCCAACTACCCACCACTCCCAGCTCCTCCACTTCCCCTCTGCTTGCATTTTGCTGAGTGGTGAGCTGCTTTCTGCTGTAGCCTTCTGCCATTCCATCTTGTCCTGCAGCCAGCCAGTGATGAGCCAAAAGTTCTACAAACCTGGAATCAAATTGAACCTCCCCTCCTGTTGTAATATGTCTCTGCTAGGAAGAGAGAAACTAAGGTACTTCTGTAGCGCAAGCACTGAACACACACTGAATGAATCAATCAGAGGACGAGTGGATTGAGTTTTACGGCTCCTTCAATGCTTCAGGGACTACTTTGAGTTATGCCCTCCCCTGAAACACTCTGGATAACTCCCTCTGAACATCAGTATTCCCATCTTAGCAATCCTTGTGTTTATTGTATGTCTTAAAGACATTATGGTGTTTCTGTCTGGTCCTCCTCTTGACAGTTCATTACTGGTACTGTAGTCCTATTGGCAATCCCTGGATTTGAATGTTTTAAGTATCCAAAAGTAGAATAAAATCTGCTTTTAGATTCTCTTCCAGCCCAGACATATGTTAAAACATATTTGATTGATTCTTAAGGACATAAAGGAAGATGTGTTTTCCCACTACATGCAAGATAATGAGTAATCAAACATGGTTACCATAGCATTAACATTGAAAGACTTAAAAAAAAGTTCCTATTGTTGAATTTTTAAGCTCAATGTCCTGCTAAAGTCCAGTTCCACAAAAGGAATGAATAGGAATCATTGATAGAGGATCAGCTATATGAAAAGAAAGGTCATGAGTACAAGATGTTGGCAGGGTGGGAGAAACAAGTGGAGACCTTAGGTGCAAGTTACACAGACCTTAAGCCTACTACTTTTTACCTGTGTAATTTGGGGACATCGCTTATACATTCTGACCTCTGTTCTTCATTCACAAAATGAAAAGAGCAGCTCTGTGAGGACTCATGTCATAAAGCTCTTACAACCAAAGATCTAGTAAGCACTTCTGAAATGGCAGCCTCCGCTTCCCCTCCCATCCCCCACCTCTCCCCCTACCCCTACCCCCTCTCCTACTTCCTCTCCTTTCCTTCATTCCCCTTCCCTCCCCCCCTTTCCCTTCACTCCCTCTCTCCCTCCCTCCCTCCCTCTCCTTTTCTTCCTTCACCCTTTCTCCCTCACCCTTTCTTCCTTCCCTTCTTTTTTGGATTACAGGGATTGAACCCAGGCCATTTCACTGAGCTACATCTTCAGCCTTTTTTCTTTTTGAATTTTGAGTGAGTTGCCCAGTTTGGGCTTGGAGTTTGCTCCCTGTCTTCTTTCCTTATCTTCCCAGAGTGCTGAGATGATAGCTGTGCACCACCATGCCCTGCACGTGTATCATTTCCTCACTTTTAACATTCTTCTCTCTTCTAGGTCTACCTAGATATCTAGATACCTACCTGATATTTTTGGATGTATTAAGATTTTCCCAGAATTCACCATCTTCAGCTGTTTTTCAAAGGAAAAAGAAATGATACCTACAGCCAGGGTCTAAGCATCTCCTACTTCCAGTGCCTAAAAGAACATTTTATACATAATAATTCCTTCCAATTATCTAACAGTCTACTGTTTATGAAGTGTTTATGCTATTTATTCTTCAAAATGACTCTGACCGGAGCATAGCCAGTGCTCACTGGGCTCTGTTTTTCTGCCCTTTTTCCTCAAAATCTTGGCCAACAAATGACTTCCATTGGGGCTGCATTGCCAGTGAGGGTCCCCCTCCTGCTGGCTCCTGGTATTAAAACATGAGGGCGCAATGAGGATAAGAATGCCTGGGAAGCTCCTTGGAGTTGTACTAATGAAGAAACAAAAGCACAGCAGCACAGCAGCCTTGCCTCACAGTAAAGAGTGGCACGGAGCATGTACTAGGCTCATAAATAACACATTTTAATGAATGCAGTGCACCTTTTAATAGTCGCAGGAGCTGAAGTTCAGAGAGGTGAAGTAGCTGGCTTCCGGATATAAAGTTAATAAACAGGAGGCCTGGATTTCCAACCCAAGTCTTGCGCTTTTCATTCCAAGTCACCTATTAAATGCTCACTCCATGGCTTATGAATTGGCTTGGACATATTAGACATTCCCACAAGAGAAAGCAAAAGAAATGTATTTTCTAGGTGACACAGCAAATGATCTCAGAAAGTCATTCTGTTCAAAGTAGCCCAGCTAATCTTCTTCCCCAGAGGGCACTAATGATGTGTTACACATAGATCATCTTAAAAATGGAAGTCAGCTCCATCGCCTACTTCCAGTGAAATAGGAGTGAAAAGGTGAGCAACAGTTTCAGTATCTTAGTAATTGTTTCACAGCTTCCGAAGGCCAAAGAATATAACTAATGATTCCACTTATTAAGTAGTCAGGTCCAAGTAGCTTAACAAGTATTTATGTGCAAACAGTTCAGTGCATGTTGGCTGCCATAGGACTTTTTGAATCTTGAAATTTTTTTGGATACAGCATCCTTATTTTTTCTTCCATATTGATTTTCTATGGGCTCAACTTTGAATAGAGTTGATATTATTGGCCAAAATATAATACACTGACAATGAAGTGGAACTATCTAAAGCTAATGGTTTACATAATATGCAACAGATATTATTATGATTTTTTAAAAAAATTTCAAAGGTCCCAAGACACTCCAGTGAATTATGTCTGGGACCCTGGGGTGTTTCATTCTGCAGTTTCAGAGCAGTGGCAGCAGACCAAGACAAGACACAATGCTGGCTTGAGGCAAAGCAGTGGTGGGGGAGTTGGAAAGAAGTGGTAAATGTTGAAGAAAAGAAATGTAGAAGCGAAAACTGGTCCAGAAATGTGGAAGGACAAAGAGATCTTGAAAATGGAGTTTGAAACCTGGATGACTGGGGAACTCCTCTGCGGTAGGTGGATTTTGGGGTTTCTGTGCAATACACTTTTACTTTCTATGTATTTTCCCACCTAGAAATGCGCCCTGCTAGCATGTCCATCTCAAGGGACTCATTTCTGGCAGGAGCCTGGAGGAAGCAGAGAACGTGTCCCACCTGTCAACCTAAAACAACCAGCTGCTTTTCTGTTAGGGGCTAAAACTTGTATTAGTTTCTAAAGCTGCTGGAACAGTAGACACAAACTGATGGCTTAAAGCACTGGAGATTTATTCTGTCATGGCCAGAAATTCAAAATCAAAGTGCAAGCAAGGATGCACTGTCTTTGGAGGCTCTACGCGGGAGCATTTCCTTGCTTCCTGCAGCTTTGGGGGTTGTTAAAATTCCTTGCCTCCTCTGCCTGTATCTCCCCAACCCCTCTTCCTTATGAGCCTATGTCTTCCTTCCTGTTCTTTTTCTTACAAGACCATTGGTTTTAGGGCTATCTATGGCTAATTCAGGATGAAGTTATCTCAAGAACATTAAATTAATTTTTTACTCTTTGTCCAAGTAGAGTAACATGCAGAGAGCTAGGGTATTAAGATATAGACTCTTTCTTTCTTTCTTTCTTTCTAGAACCACTAGTCAATCCTTTTTTCTCAGAGACAAACATGCAAAGTAGAAGATGGACACGCAGGGAACTGGGTTGACTTTGGAACATTTGGGTACAGAAGTTGAAAAAAGGGGTCTCAGGTGAAAGAGAAAATTGAGGTTGATATAGAGAAGAAAGGCATACATGGAGGAGGTTGGAGCCCCATGCGAGACAGGAAGATGAAGTCTGCTGTGGTTCTGTCTGACTTTCTGAGGCAAAATTTTCAGCAAATTCTTTCATTTGTTAGTTCGAATGGATTTCTCTCCTTCACAGCCAGGAGTCTTGATTAGGCAAAGTAGAGCAGTGTGTGTGTCAGGAAGTCAGTGTTGGTTTCGCCAAACCTCAGTCTTCTTCAGTGGTCCCTTCTGAGAGTTGTCCTGTGGTATGGAAGAGGGAAACGCAGCACAGAGGTGGAGTAGCAAATTCTGGACAGCTAGAAGTAGCACAACTTTCACCTCCTAATCATCAGAAAAATCGTGCGTATGCTCTGAGGATCTACCCTATTCTAAGACTTCTACCTGGCTTGATCGCTAAGATGTTTTACAATGCTTGGCTGGGGGTTTAAGCATACATGACATCCTTAACCATTTTGAGGTGTGAAAATGGCTCAGCTTTTATACCCCTCCTGTTCACTTGCTCAATTACCTGCTCACACCTATGGAAGAATGAGGCTCTGGCTTCAGTCTCTTGTCCAATCTAAGTGTGATGTTTCTTGGAGTCAGACAGTTCTTGCTGAGTGGAGAATTCTTCATGCACTGGTTAGTCTCTTGAGAGGAAATGTTAACAAGCCGATCCTCAAAGTGATCTACTTATTGCTACTCTTGCTAGCTTTCAGTAAGATGTCCGGTTCTAGCCGAGTGGATTTCAGTGGTGTTTGTTTTATCCCGGCGAGACTTTCTTCGCTGCTTGCCTGCCTCTGGCATGTCTATTTGGTGTTAGGAACTTCAGTTTGTTCCGACTTCTGTCATTGCAGAGCTGCTGATGGGCCCTGGGGGGCAGCTGCAGTTGTCACCGAAGGCTGCTCTCCACAATTGCAACAGGGCCTCTGGGGGTGGGAGTTGTTTTATGTTTAAGGCAGAAAGGCGTTCAGACTTTAGATGAACCACTTTTTTCCCTATACTGATATGCACTTTAATCTTTAACTTTACATATCTTCTGTTCTAGCCCAGCAGGATGGCTCAGTGGTCTAAAGCGCCTGTTTAGGAAAGCTTGGGCGGCTGCAGGGACCGCGGTTCGGTCCCTGGCCCCACATGCTGAGCCAGCCCTGCCCTGAGGGCAGGCTGAACTGGTCATAAAAATAAATAAACATACACATCTTCTGTCCTGTATACTTTAAGGCAATCACATTTCTACCCAAAGCCACAGCCTATCTCCTATTTCTTCCGTATTTTTTAAGTCAAACTAACATGTGTTGTGAATGGCATTCAGAAAGTGACTTGAATTTTGTTATCTAGTTTGTCTTTACATTTTCCCTGTGGGGAAAGTTATTTCTCTTCCCATGAGTAAAATCAGTCACCTGGCAAGACTTGAGAGTCCTCCTACACACCAAAATGGAGACCCAGCACAGTTCCTCAAATGTTCTGTCCAAGGTGATGGCCAAATTTTTTCACTTAACTCAAAATTGCAGCTTCTCTCCTACAGATGGGAAATGGAGGCATCTTCAGTTTCTTCTGTATTTCTGGTTGACTTTATTTGGGCTCATTGAAGTCTCTACACCTGTGCCCCATTCTATAGGACTGTTTTCTAGCCATTCTGTAATTAGAGCATAGGAGGTAGTAGAGGAAAAGACGGTAAGAAAGTTCTTACTTGTTTGATCCTTCTGTTATTAAGACATATATCCTCTTGTGGCACAGTCTCTGGTGTCTTTACCTTCATCCCTGGAAATCTCCACTTCCATTAAGACATAAGGTCAAGAGTGTCTCTGATTGTTCTGTGCTTTTCTTTGATTTGAAGGAGCCTCAAAATAGGTCCAAAGTCATAGTCCATGCTGCTACAACAAAATACCTGAGACGGGATAATTTATAAAGAGCAGAAATTCATTTCTTAAAATTCTGGAGACTGGGAAGTCCAATGTTAGGGTGCTAGTAGGTTCACTGTCTAGCAAAGGTCAGGTCTCTGTTTCTCAGATGGTGTCTCTGGAGGGGAGCAAGGCTGCCTCCTTACACGGTGGAAGGAGAAAGGGTGAGAAGGGCTAATTGTCTTCTTCATGAGTCTTTAAAAGGGTCCCTAATCCTGGGCAACAAAAGCAAGGCAGAAGGCATCACAATCCCTGTCATGAAATTCTACTACAGAGCTACTGTGAACAAATCAGCATGGCGCCATTAAAAAACAGACCTGAGTACCAATACCACAGATTAAAAGATGCAGACATAACTACAAACACACCAGGCTGCCTGATCTTTGACAAAGGAGCCAAACATGTTGCCTGGAAGAAAGATTGCCTCTTTACCAAATGGTGCTAGAAAATCTGGTTATCCACATGCTGAAGACTAAACTAGCCCATGTCTACCAGCATGTACTAAAGTCAAAATGGATCAAAGATATAAATATTGGCTGGGGAAATAGCTCCGTGGCATAAGTGCCTGCCTGGCAAGTGCAAGGTCATGAGTTCAAACCCCAGTCCTGAAAAAAAAAAGATATAAATATTAAAACAGAAACACTAAATCTACTGGAAGAGAAAGTAGGTAGAAATCTTAAAGACATAGGGGTAGGTAGAGACTTCATAAACAAGACCCAAACTTTATGGGAAACACTTCAAAAAATCAATAACTGGGATCTCATTACAAAGCTTTTGCACTTCAAAATAAACAACTAACAGGGTGAAAAGGGGCCCACAGAGTGGAAAAAAGATTAGCTAACCATTCCTCAGACAAAGGATTTATGTCTAGAACATATAAGCAACTGAAAAAAAAAATCAGACCCCCAAATTCAAAGACCCAATCCAAACATGGGCATCTGAGATGAGCACATACTTCTCAGATGAAAAAGCATAAATAGCAAATAAACATATGAAAAATGCTCAACATCATTAGTCATTCAAAAGGTCTAAATTAAAAAAGCACAGATTCTGTCTCAACCCAGAAAGAATGGCTATCATCAAGAAACCAACCAATAACAAGTGCTGGAGGGGCTGTGGGGAAACAGAACTCTTCTCCGCTGTTGGCAGGAGTGTAGATTGGTTCAATCACTAAGGAAATAAGTGTGAAAAATCCTTAATGAACTCGGATTAAGGGCTCCATGTGACCCAGCTGTTCCCCGTCTAGGTATTTTCCCAGAAGTATTAAAAACATCACATCACAGCAATATATATGCACCCATGTTTAGCAGCAAAATTTGTCATAGCAAATCTTGGAGACAACCCAAATCCCCAACACCTGAGGAATGAGTAAAAAAGATGTGGTATTTTTATACCATGGAGTACTACTCAGCTATAAAGAAGGATAAACTTGAGATATGTATAGGGAAATGGATGCAACTTGAGATTGTACTCATTAGTGAAATAAATCAGCCTGCATATAGAAACATTATATGGTTATCCTAGTGTAAGAGGCTAAAAGAGTAAGATAAAGAATGTACAATAGATATTGTGAAATAGGAAGAAACTGTTGAAATAGAAAGAGAAACTGAAGTGGGGAAAGAAGAAAAGGAAGGGAGAAGGAAATATCTATATATAGATATGTGTATCTATATCTATGTACATACACAAGGTAGTTATTATTTTTTGGAAAGAAAGTTTATGCTTATATTATTTGGTCAATTTTTCGTGCCTATATCTTATGCTATGAGCAAGTATGCTGAAGATAACAATAGACAGTATACTAATCATTGTTCTTCTCCTGCAATTAGAAATTTTATTTTATTTTATTTTTATGTATTCGGTACATAAATACAGGGTCTCACCACACAGATCGGACTCATAGTGATTCTCCTGTTTTCAGCTTCCCAAGCACTGGGGTGATAGGCATGCATCACCTCTGCCAGTCTCATTGGCCATCCCAGGGTGCTCTGGGGATGGAGCTGGCACAGCATGCAGGGGATCAAAGCCCCGTCCTTGAGCCTGCCTAAGTAGGCACTGTAGTCTGCTGAGCTATTTGGCCTACCCAGCAATTTGAAATTTTGTGACATTGTTTCTATCGGTTTTTCTTTTTTTCTCGGTATATTTTTTCTATTTGAAATTTGCTATTTCAGCCAAAATGTCTAATTTAATATCCATAACAAGATTTCACTTGTTTTGTCAACTGGTATTAAACCTCCGACAGACTCACATTGTCCAATAGAAATATAAGGCAAACCACATATGTAATTTAGCATTTTTTAAAAACTAAAAAACAGTGCCTGATCTCTTTAAGAGGAAAGAGCTCTCTAACCTAATGGCCTCTTAAGGGCCCCTCATTGGATCTAAGATTTCAACATAGGAATTGTGAGAAGGTGCGTCAAACCATAGCACTTGGCTTCTTCCCTTTTAGGTCTATGTGTCCCACCAGATATCTTTCTTGAAAATGACCTGAAAGCAGCCCTGCACAGTCTGTCCTGAGTGGCCTGCATCTGTACTTCCTGGAACACTCAGGCGTTTGTCACCCGGTGCGTCCTAGAGGAGAAAGGGTGGCCTGTGCCTAAACCAGCAGCTCTGCTGTGTGCCCACAGCTGGGCGCTAGTCTTGCCATTCAGCCTTTCTGGTGGGATTCAGACAAGACTGCCCTGAGCCTCCTGAACTGCAGATCTCACATTTCAAATTCACCCAAGGCCCAGTACAACCTCTTTATTTTGTTTGGAGATTTGGAGGAAGGACTCACAGCTCTACTTTAAGAAATCCTCCCTCATCACTTATTTTGGATCCTTTCCTATGTTCAGTATAGGACAGGCTTAAATTGACTAATTTGTTTCCTTTGAAATTCAAACTTCCTCTGTTTGACATTTGCTATTTCAGCCAAAATGCCTAATTCAATGCCTATAGCAAGATTTCACTTGTTTAGTTAACTAGTATTAAGCTTCCAATAGACTGGCATTGTTCAATAGAAAAATAAAGCAAGCTACGTACGTAACAACATTTTTAGAAGTGTAATTAAAAGCTGGGTGTAGTGGTGCACACCTATAATCCCAGCACTTGGGAGGCTGAGGCAGGAGGATCATGTTGCACATCACAATGAAAACAAAGACCCAAAAGCAAAAATTTGTAGAGTTTTGTTTAGCTGAGCCTGGCAGCCCCAACCCTCCTGTGGGTCAGGAGAAGGGAGCACCCACTGAGATGGAGCAAAGAGTGTTGAAAGGCAGAAACCACAGCCCTGGGGGGAGGGAAACTTAGGAGTTGTCTCTGAGTCTGCAATTAGGTCGGATACTCAGTGCCTGGGTTAGGGAGGGAGAGAGATGCTTTGGGGCCTGTGAGTTGCCCTTTGCTCTTGCACACCCAGTACCAGGCATGCCTGCAATTAGGGAGAACATCTGTGACCAGGGTCGGGGTTCACTGAGAGGACAAGATTTTTACAATGTAGCAATCACAAATCACAAAGTTTGTTACAGAGAAAGGTAGCAGAGTCAGCTTTTAACAAGGGGGAATACGAAGTTTTGGTCAAAAAAGTAAGAACAGAGTTGGGATTAAACAAAGGCAAAGGCAGAATTTGTCTTGGGGTAGGAGAGCTTGTGTCAAGTAGGGCAGGGGTTAAGTCAATTCTTGGTTTGAGCATTGGGATACCTGGGGTCCTATCTTGTCTCTAAAAGTTTAATACATTCCTTGGTTTATGGTAGGGCAGGGTGAGCCAGAAGACAAGCAGCTCATAAAATAGTACAAAATGGAGTCACTTAAGCTATAACAGATCGTTGTGAGTTGGAGACCAGCTTGGGCTACAGAGTGAGCACAAGGCCAGCCTGAGCTGCATAGCGAGACCCTATCTCAAAACACACACACACACACACACACACACACACACACACACACACACACATACACACACACACACCACAGCCAGATTAAGAAGAAGAAAACCAGTGAAATTATTTTTACTAATTGGTCCTGTTTACCCTCATATTTCTGAAACATAATTTCTATATGAGATATATTTAACAATTAATAATGAGAATTTTCCATTCATTTTGTTTGCTCTCAATCTTTGAAATGCCCTTTATGCTTACTCCACCCTCATTAGGACCAGCCATTTATTAAGAACTCAATGGTCCCCAGTAAATGGTAATTATATTTTTTTTCAATTCTTTTATTGTTTAAATTTAACAATGGTTATATTACATATTTTCATCATCGGATCAGTTTAGATTAATACATATAGGTATATAAGATTGATCAAACAACTAAACATTAACCTTTCTAAATCCACATTACTTTTTTTTTTTCTTTTCCCCCTTTTTTTCTTTGAAAGTTGACATATTGCATATTGT
>PVJA010037322.1:0-10111 GCA_004027025.1 Myocastor coypus
GTTACATCATCTCATAGCTAATAGCTGTAGAAATACAACTTATAATTTTTTAGTGGTTTGTTTCTCAGTGTACATACATTTCACAGGTTTTAATTTTAAGGATGTTATAATACTTAATCTGCCAAACTTTAGAGACATAGTAAACACAAACAATTTTATATGAGTTGGAACAATCACTATGGATAACAGAGGCCTTTGTCATCTAATTTGATGACTTGATCCAATTCTGAATCTATGCAAACTGGGCTAAATTTTATTTTAGAGTGCCTAGGCCAGAGTGTAGTTTTGTAGTTATTTGGGATTCTAAGTCTATGTCTTCCTTCACCAAGACAAAGTATCCGACAGATACAGCTTAGAGCTCAGAATGTCTGCTCTGGCTCAGGGTTTCTACCTTTGTGCTTAGCATCTTCCAGGTGGAGCATCATGGCCAAAAGGCTGCTCACCTGAAAGCCAGAGGAAGGGGCTGAGGCCAGGCTGTGCCCCTCAACATCAGGCCTTCCATGACCTGCGGCCCCTCCAGCCAGCTCTACCTCCTGACCACACATTCAGCTGTTGACTAGTTAGTGCGTGTAGTCTGTGGGTGAAGTTACTGCCACGGGATCCAACACTTGCCTGGAGCCCACCGCTGAATGTACACTTCTCTGGGAGGAATTTTGGCCCACACCATGACAGTCTGTGACAGCAGGTTAGCTATAAGAGAGCTATACAAAAATAGTGATGTCAAGCAACTTTTGTACCGGTTTGACTGTTTAAACATTGGACAGAAGGTAAAGGCCCTCCTGCCTTTTGTTGACTAAGAAGTAAGGAAAACACATGGTGTACAGTTCATCATCTTGTTTGTGTGCAGAACACTTTGGAATTCACTGTGGTGAGCATGTAGCATGACTGTACAGAAGGATACTTGGCCAGCTCTCAAGTCTGCACTGGCTGGAAGACATATGCCTTAATCGCATGCAGGAGGCAGTTAGTGATGGAACAGCATGTAGAGGTACTTATAAGAAAGTCTGAGCAAAGAAATAGACTCTAGTATTTTCTGTTCAGATAAAACTGATAGGGAAAAATCCATGTTACTTATGGCTTAGTTTTCCTAAATCAAAGAGTGATGAGATTAGGCATTATACACAAGATTAGCCGTAATACACAGGATTAGGCATTTAATAACACATGGATAGGCCAAATAAAATTTAACAAGCTAAAAGAATCAGTTGAGCCTAATTGAAGAGTGATGCCATTGATAAAATAGAAGATAAGTACTTGACACTTACAAAGTGCTCTGCTGTACCTGTGAGTCCTGCAGTCCTTGTAACAACTTGGTGAGGTACGGGTGGCCGATTTCCCTATTGTGCCTCCTGTGTTATTACTGAAAGTCACCCAAGGTTGCACCACATCCTAGAGCAGAGCTAGGAGTAGCATGAGCACTTCTGATAGGATATCCCTATGATAGTACCTTTCTGTGTTTTTGAAGAATATGGCTGGACATGCATCTAACTGCTGATAGCGACTGCAGTGTGGCTGTGGCTGTGGCTGTCACCACAAGTCACTCCTAATCAAAGACCAGATTTAGATTGAGCCCTCCAAGTATCTGTGTGTCCCCAGAACTTTTATTTCACTATGTGATCATCAGAACTTACCAGAACATTCTAAAAGCAATGTTTGACTCTTGTCATCCATCCATCTGCCCAGCCATCCCGACATCCCATCAATAAACTAACTGATGTGTGTATTTGCCTGTTTCCCAGAATGCATGGACTCACTATGTGTTTCCCCTTTCCTGTCCCAATGCTCAGACTGTATTTCTGACAGAGGAGAGGCACAGGGGCAGGGTGACAAGTGCTTTGCACATTAGCTGTGTGTGATAAGTTGCCTAGTAATCTCCACAGCACTATCATGCATATGTTAAAAGCGTTTAGGGCATTGCAACTTGGGAGAATTTCTGGCCTTTCATAACTAACCATTAATCTGTCCCTTTTACACTGAGCTTTCCACATCTGTTTCAGATTGTTCAGTGCTATTCCTGGAGTGCATTAAAGCTCCAATACAGGCAGTATTAAGGGGATAAATGAGCCACAGGGAAGAGATACAGTATTTTTCTTAAAGCAATTCCTTCCTATTTTTACAAAGTTAGGAGCCAAGCAATTTATGATTAAGAGTTTTGGAGGATGTGCTCTGCCATTTTAAGCCTTCCTTATCTATGGGTTTAAAAGTACAGTTTTAGTTCTGGTATCCTGGCATACATTAATGTTTTTCTGTATACCTGTAGATTGTAAGTTTCATTTAAATCAGAAACTGTGAAGAAGAGTTAGTTCATTATGATTCGTTGTGGATTCTTTTTGATGAAAAATGAAGAATAGTTAAAACCTAAGGTCGATTAGAAATAAATAAGTTTCTGACTATGCATTTATGTTTGTGTTTAGAAATTTAAGAGAAAGTTGTCAATAATTTTAGCTCTATTTTTAGGGTAGGGATTTGATTTTCGGGGGTAAGGCATTATTTATGAATTAAAATTTAGTATTTTTTGTGTTTGATTCAGTTTACTTATTGTGTTTATAAAAGTACATCATTTCTCACCATATGCAATCTATATGGTCTTTCTCAGGTACTTTCCAAACAACAAAAAAAAAGTGTTTTTATAAAGATAACCTAATCTGTAATGTTAGACATACAAAAGTTAAGGTTAAAAAACACAGTACAAGGACACTCTGCAGAACAAAAACATAGGAAGATAGCAACATGGAATGGCTCATAATATGAAAAAGAAATGTTTTCAAGATGACCTTGAAGGTGCTGAGAAGCTCGTAGAACAAGAATCAGGTAGCACGGTAACTAAAGGATGCTTCGCTCCCTCTGGCATTTATAATAGGCACACGAACGATGACAAGCTGATTATC
The DNA here is from genome assembly GCA_004027025.1 of Myocastor coypus. Taxonomy (NCBI): domain Eukaryota; kingdom Metazoa; phylum Chordata; class Mammalia; order Rodentia; family Myocastoridae; genus Myocastor; species Myocastor coypus. The sequence continues at coordinate 2,889 of PVJA010037322.1, forward strand.
TGACTCAGAATAAAATGCCCACACAAGAATACAAAGAAGTGGAAGATTCAGTACGCGTCTCCTATCAAGGTTAGTAAGACTCTCACAGAGAGGCCATCCATTGAGTGACCCTGATCATTGATCGGCTGTAGAGGTGTTCTGTCTCATAGTCACAGTCTATCCCCCATCCGCGCATAGGGGATTGACAGCTGCTCCGCCCATTAGCATTAATGAATTACCACCGCACATCCCACTCACAGCCACCGCTGAACTGAAGACATCCCGCCCACGCACTACCTTGTCGTAAATTCTCCAAATGTTGTAGGCTGGCTATTTCCTTAATAAGGGTAAATCATCAGAGAAAGCACATGTTTTGCTCCCGTGGTTAGAACGGATACCTCACAGAAATTACTGAGGAATTGTAACTTTACTAAAATAGATTAAATTATCTTTCACCTCTCTGTCATGTAAGGCATGTGCATGCCTATTAATGAAGTGTAAGTATACTACCAGGATATTTAATTTAAAAGAAAAAGCAATTCAGAATGACCATGGCAATGGTGAAATTTTTTCCCAACTGAAAGACCTCTAATAGTTCCTTTGAAGTGAGGCAAGACAAAAAAGCGATGACCACGGATGCGGCTGATTATCCACTGAGACCCACTGCAGTCTCCATTTACTCCTTTTATCTTGGCATGATTGCTAATTACTACTCATTTAATTCTTAAAAGGTCTGGTTTGAATTGGAAATTATATGTTAATCCAGTTTGGGTTATTTCTTATGCATCCATGTCCCCTCTTCAACCATCTAAGATAAGTTTAGTTTTATTCTTGCCCCTTTTAATGGATGACTACTACAAAGAGAGAAAGAAGACATGGCCAGTCCACGTACTTCATGGATTAGGAAATCCTTCCAAGTGTCTCCCAATCATCATTATTTGTGTTCTCATCTCTCTTCTGTGTTTGGTGACGGGGCACTCCCAGAACACACTTTCCTTGTAAAATGTCACAGATAGGTCAAGGAATGTCTTTGTATCCCTAGTATTTCCATCGAGAAATAAGCAGCATAATGATTTTTCATGGTTGAATAGGTAAAAATGAATCGTGATATATGTTTGTTCTCTTCACTAAAGAAGTGTCATATCACTTGGTGCCATGGGATTATCAGCTTGAGGAATAGCTCAGTTCACACATTCACTAAGCATCTGCGATGTGGCCTACATTGGGTTACACAAAGAAGGCTGAGCCGTGGTCCCTGTTGTCACAGAGCTCTCTGTCTCAGGGGTGAGAACCACATTGTCTTTAGGCAGGCACTGTTCGCAGCAGGTCTTCTCACAGTGTTGCTGCTATGTACAGGACCAAGAAGGTAGGAAGGCGTGCCAGAAGGACAGGCAGAAGGCTCAGTCTACTTCACAGCTTGGAAGGTTTCTCAGGGGAGATGTTGTCGGCAGTTGTGTGTGTGCTGGGGAGGGGTACGCTGTGTGGAGGAAGAACAGAGTGAAAGCATTGCTTCCCGAAAGCAGACAGAATCACGTCGCCTCAAGCACGGTCACACAAATGTCACTGTTGCTCGTGAGCCTCACATTCCGCAGGACGGCTTTCTGGTGCTCTTCTGATAAAGAATGGGAGTTGATAGTTCACGTTCTTGTAAGAGCCATAGTTTTGTCAATTTTTTGATAAACCTTCAAATACCATTCGGAAAACTCATAAAATCTCTCTGGCCTTTCCTCTGCAGAAGAGACTGCTTTCAGTACATTCTCAGAGGTCTTAGTTTTCTTTTTCTTTAGGAAAGAAATTATTTGTGTTATTTTCTAAGTTTCATCATTGTACAGTCCTCCCCGCACCCGTATTTTATGCTCAGGTAGCATCATAGTGCTGTGCAGAGAGGTATGACCAGTGGGACTGCCCCCAAATGTCATTCTTATTGTCTTGCATTTCAGTGTTGTATGAGCAGTAAAATGCCATAGAGCACTGTGCATCCAACTGGATGGCAGGAGTGCTTCACTCCACCCACAGCATGGCCATGCTGTCACCACCCCTAGTCTGACTGTGTACCCTCCTGATGGTTGTCCTTCTGATTTCTGCCTACAGTCATTGAGCTCAGTTTGGCCTTCTTGTCTCTACATTTTCTTCCTCAGTGTTATTGGTCTAATTTTCAGATTCTCCTCCATAAGGCGATCGTCTAAGTTTGGTGTCTGTTTGCGTGGGATGTGGAATTGTTTCTTAGCCCACCATGGACCTTTCTCTCACCATTTAGCTCATGCTCTTGTCCATGTCTAAGCCCAGGGAAGTCTCACAGACTCGAGTTCAATAATGCTTTGAGCAACCATTTCTCCTTTTCTGTTCCCTGATATGCTCTCGTCTACAAAGCCTCGCTCAACTCTAAGCATCTTTCATATCAGCGCTGGTTATTTTCTTCAGGCACGCACCATCAGCCATGATGACTTTCAGACACCATGGTCAGCCTGGTACTTGCCACCAGCTAGCTTGATTTCCTGCCGTCTTCCTTTGTGAACGTTGCACAGAGGCAGCCTAGCACTTTCTAGCTGGAAGCAGGAGCTTGAATTCTGGCATTTGTCCGCTCTGTGACTATGAGTACAATACTTTACCTTCTCTACTTTTCATTTTCCTCATCTATAAAACAGGGATAGTAACAAGGTCTCCCATAGAGGATCATCATGTGGGTCAAGTGCAGTCCTCCTCATCTGTCATACAGCGATGTTCTCATATGTGTTAGCCATCATTAGAAGCCATCTCTACACAAGACTGAGAGGTAGAAAGGTAGCAACACTAAATGGCACATTGAAAGATCGGAATTATTTGATAGCCATGACCTGGAACCACTGTAAAGTTTAAAATATAATAAAAGGAGCTCTGTTGCTGCTTTCTTTCCCGAGGCATGGTAAGATACTGCTTAGAACTGGAAAGCCAAGGAAGGAATTCTGAGGATCTTAGGTAGCAGTGCTGAGCAGGCAGCATTCTCCAGTTGTCACTGCGCCCTGAACCTTGGAATTTCTTTTCTAATTTAGGGTAGAAATTTAGCCTCAGGAGAGGTGGGATTCTTTCCCAGTGATGCAGTGAAGCCTTCCCCATGCGTAAGTACTGTTTCTTTCTTTCTTGCTCTCTGTGATTAGTTTTGCAAGAATGTACAAAAGATAATGCCACATCATTAATTTCATCAATATTTTCTCTGAAAGCTCTTATTACTTTCAACATCCTTACCATGGTCAGAAAATATTTTTAAATGTTAAGTAAATATACACAAAGAGAAAATTTAATACAATTTACAACATTGAGTTGTTAAAGAATTTTAGAAGAAATAAGTCAAAGCTGTGGATTGGGTGTATTATTTAAGCAGGTGTAATCTCTCCCCAGTCACTTAGGTTAGATGCATAGCAACGTAACAGACATCATCTGGTGTCTTGAAAAGCATGCTGGGAAGGGACAAGTCCACGAATCCCTCAGTCAGATCTTGAAAGTTTCCATGTTTTAGCATGCCTGTGCTTTATTTAACACAATAATGACATTTTCCAGCAACGTCAAAAAATGAAAGAAAATGAATTAACGTTTACTCAACTAAGATTAATACACATAACAGGAAATGTGCTTTCTGGCCCCTCACGATACTGCTAAATTTTGCTGTCATGAGTTTTGCATCGCAATTTTAGATCAGGGGTACAGTTTTCCCAAAACTGTTTTAAAATGTTCTAAGTCTGAAGCAAATAAAAACTTTTACGAACATGATGGAGTTGATTTCTTGGGGGAAAAACAAAACCTCCAAACTCTCTTATTTTTGTTGCTCATTTTTAGTAGTTTCTATATTTTTAAAGTAAACATTGCTTATTAAAAATGTGAGTATACTCTACCATTGATTCCACAGTGTAATCTCTAGTATATTCTACTGCCTTCTAGCTTTAGTATTTTCAAAAGCAAAGGAGATCCCAAGAGGATTTTCTATCCTGTTGGCTGTATGTTCCAATGTCACTTGTTTGGTCTTGAATAATGTTATAATTTTGAAGTTGAAGTGTGACACTGCTCTTGTTTAATTACATAAGCAGAAATGATTGTTTGGCAAGTTGTCTGCTATGTATATGAGTAAGATTTGGGCTTCCTCTCTGTTAAAGCTGTGACACATCCATACAGGCAGCGACGAAAAACATGAAGGTGTTTGGGGACCCAAAGGCATCACCTCAAGACTGTGAAGCGTTTCATATACCAAATGTTATGATCTGTTTATAGCTTCTTGCGTGTGTCACAAAATGAGCATTTGAAGTTTTAGTTTAGAGAGAATCTGGCATAAAATGGGTTCTTCAAAGTTATTGTTGAATGAATGACTCAAGGAGCAAGAAAATGAATCTCTGGCTGTAACTAATAAAATAAGCTTAAGAATGCTATGGAATGATACTTGAGGACCCCATAAGTGACTTGGAAAAAATTTTAAATATTAAGCAGTTGTACAGTAATGTAAAATTGTAGGTAATCAAATAAATATGGTCATTTGATAGCTTAAAGTTAATAAATAGCTATTACAGTTTTACTGCTTAGTTGATGAAACTGTATGCTTGTTGGCTATAGGATAGGTTAAGTGAAGGTAAGAAAAAAGAAAACACTAAAGGAGGATAAGTAGAGCGGCTATGGAAAATGGCCTTGTTCTGCCCCTGGAATATATTATTACCAGAAGTCCAGGAGTAATGCTGAACATTTTATTCTGAGCTTAAAAATTATCTACCAGCTTATGCCATGCTGGTCTCAAACATTCTGGTGTACACAGGTCAGAACCTAGAGCTGGCAAAAACACTAGAAACCCAGAAATGACAGTGTATTTTGGGAAGTTACATGACAGGAAGCAGAACCTGCTGCCACAACATAGCACAAACTTGGTTAACTTTTTGCATCTAGGAGCCCTCAAGGGGGAAAAAAATCTCGCAGAAAAAAAAAAAAAAATCTCGCAGAAAAACAGGCCGCCTACTCTTGTCTTGGCTCTGAATTGGGCAGAGAAAAAAGAAGAACACATTCTCCTGAGAATTATTAACTTAGCTCCCCAAGCCATCCAAATGTCAACCTGGAATCTCTCCTAGCTCTGTGATCTAATATTGTAAGGTAGAAATAACAGTTTTAAATCATTCTATATGGATCCCAATGAAAATACCGGTTCTCTCTGGATTGAAGCCTCTTTACACATAGTCCTCAAAGAAGTTTCACAGGCAGAAGAATCTCAGCAAACCAATCCACCATTTGTAATCATTAAATTTCTGAGAAAATAGACTATTTTAAGTTAAGGTCAAAGTTAGTACTAGGTTATATTTCAAAAAGAAAAAAGGTTGGACCTCTCCTTACAGGACAGCAGGAACTGAAGTTCCCTGATAGTAAGTTCAAAATTTCATGTCTAAGGTGGTTGAAGAGATAAAAAGGGATTAAATATCTAAGAGGCACCCAAGATACTATTCAAATCAGCGTATGTCAGATATACTAATTGAATTCAGGGTCTTAATGACCACATTCTACATCACATGAAATACAGCTGTGAAGCAAATCAGAAGCAACATACGAATAAATTTCTCAGAGAGCAGTTCAAAGAGATTAAGAAATGGAAAATGTAACAGAGAGTGAGTAGGGTTCTCATACAAAGAATAGGAGAGATTCAAGATAATACTGCTGAAGCCATAGTCAAGTAAGTAATAGCTGATTTCTTTCCAGAACCTATGATTAAATTGATATTAAAAATCAAAAAGTGCATTAAAGTTAATCAACATCTTGGCACACTTTAATGAAACCTCAAAATCTTAAAGATGAAATATAAAAACCAACCTATGAAAGAGTGCCTATAAGTAGTTAATGATCAGATATGTGAGGAAAAGCAGCAGCCATAGAAGCAACAAGTTTCTGCTGTGGGAAACGTTGGTTAGCTCCTGTTACACCCAGCCTTCCACAGCTCGCAGCCGTAAGCCTTAGACACAAGATAGAAGTGAAAGCGTGTCCCTGAAGGCACTGGCCGGGACAGTGGCCTGTTGCTGGGGGTTACTTATTGAGAGAACCAGAATATGAATCTGGTGCCAGCACAGCAGGCAGAAAGGATGACAGGGCATCTTGGGAAGGGAATGTGCGAGGCAAACCTCACGTTCCACACATACCCTTTCTCTAAGCCTCTGGTAAACAGTGGAATTGGGAATTGCTTGGCTGATGCTGAAAGCATGAACCTGGGAATTCGGCAGTTACTTAGCTGAGCAATGGAGGCTGTGAAGCGAGCTCCCCCAGGTCAAACGCCTCCTCTAGGAAGAAGCACATTCTTTGCAGTAGAGGAGAACCCCAAATTTTAATGTGAGTAGCAGTGTACCGTCGGAGGATGCTGATAGGATTCCGTCTAGGATTACTCATCATGCAAGAAAATCAGAGCCAGGAATCTCCTGGAAGGAGCAGGCAGCTGGGGGAGATCCACCTTGAGATGACCCCATGGTGGAACCCATGGGCAAAGGCTGCAAAAGGCAGCCGCTAGAAACATATGGGAGTGCGCTCATGGGCAGTAAGTGACTGGAAGCCTGACCAAGAAGTGGGGACTGTGAGAAAAAGCCAGGGAGGCTTTCTGAAGCATGGAATTTAATACTTAAGAGAATGAAATACGTTGGATGTTTTAAGAGAAGAAAATTGCTAACAGTTTGAAGGTTGGATCTCCTAGAGAAGGACACTTCTAGTCCAGCAGAGAGAGGCCATTGCTCATTACCCCACCACACTTTCCATGATGCACTCATGGAATAGCACATGTGAGCTATGTACCCAAGAAGAAATGTTAAAATTACTAATCATCTCTAGCAGAAATTTCATCACCCAGACTATCTATGGAGATGACAGAAACTGGCATTCGGGGATAATGGTGAGCCTACACTCAGAGATGAGAGGACTCAGAGAGGCAGTATCCAAGTCTTCTACAGAAAGCATCTATCATGATGAAGCCCTGAAGTACACAGAAGACAGATGGGAAGGGCCTACGACAGAGGGGGACAGGGCCCCACTCTGCATGGGGATCATGGATGGGAAGGTGGGTCTTCACGTAGAGCTTGAGAGGGAGAGCCCAGGAGAATGCCTCGGGCTGAGACAGTCTCAGTTCTCTCTCCTGCCTCAGTTGTAGGATGTCACTCTTCAACTTTGTGGATCTCTAGCAGTCAGAGGAGTCCACAGTGAGAAGCCATGTTAAAGTCTCTCTGTGTCTGAGTCTGAGTCTGAGTCTCTGTCTCTCTATCTCCACCCCT
>PVJA010037322.1:10211-20574 GCA_004027025.1 Myocastor coypus
CCTCCCTCCCTCCCTCCCTCCCTCCCCTTGTAGTGTTAGAGGCAAGGTAAAGAAGAAAGATTACCTTTTTTTCTAATTTTAAGAACCATATAAATCTTACCTGGTTTATAGGGGAAAACACTGAAGATCAATTTCTATTTGTAAAAATAAAATATATGAAAAATTTGCAGAATTTTAATGTGTATTTTACCTTCAGTAATTGTTATGTATCACGATTTTATAGCACGAAAATATATAACTCAGAGGATGAAAAATATGTAAATATTAATAGCTATAGGAGTGTTTTGGCCAGAATAGTATTTTTCAATGTATAAAATTCTAGAAGAACAAAGTTATATTAATCTGTTATGAAGACTAGCATATCTAGAGACATAGTGACTGAATCTCTAAAATGCTGCAACCTTTATTAAAAGTAAAGGTAATGAAACTTTTCGTGAACCAACATAGGAAAGTTCAAGAACACTGTAGAATGCATACATAAAAGACTTACATGATTCATGGAAAATTTCTTAACACAAGAAAATGAGTGCTCCCTCTCCGAGGTATATGCTTCATTATTTTATGAATACTAGTGGAACTTTTGTGAGTTTTTCATTTTCTAGTTGCTATCAACACCTAGAAAATGCAACCTTTTTCTCTTGTGCAAAGGCCTATTAGAGAGAAGGGAAAATGTATATTTTCCTGAAGAAAAAGGTTTCCTGTTGTGAGGTGTTACAAAGCAGAATTTCGTATCTGTGTACCCCAACTCAGGTTGCACCCTGTGGAGAGGTTTGCTTTGCATATTTTTCCAGTGTCTTGGGAAAGTGAAGTGCTATTTGACTTCCTTAATAACATTTCCATTTTAGTTTTATATGATAGGATTACATCACCTTAAAAATAAATATTGAAAGTTTCCAGTATGTATTTTCCTGCTATCTTCTCTCTGGGAGATACAGTGGCAGTAAAATGGATGAAAGAACAAATTAAAGCAAAATGAATTATTTTCTACTTACCTGATAGGTACTATGATTCATTCAGTACAGAATTGCCAATGGGTAGTTGTAGCACTGTGCTACTTACGGGTTTTATAGAGCTGAGTCAGCTGAACTGAATTAATGATTGATTTCTAAAAGCTTCCCTTAAGTAAACTTAATCTCTTTTTGCCTCTTTATATTTTAGGTGCCCAAACCAGTAGATTATTCCTGCCAACCCTGGTAAGTGTTAAAAATGTTTATGTAGCTAAGTTGAAATACCACAGCCTTAGCTTGAGGATGCCTTAGTAGTAAACGATGTTCCATTTCCATTTGTCCTGGCCAATGGTCTTTTCACATGGAACAAACGCTGCCATCAATCCATGTGTCACTGGCCTTCCTGTGTCTGTAGCTCAGTGTGGCGTGTGGCTTGTGTCCGGGGCACTTCACCATGAGCCGCATGTTCAGCTCACGGCCGCAGAAGGGAGCTCATGCAGATGGGCATCGGTGTGCACACAGGAACAGAATCACAAACGATTCCGTTATTCAGAACAAAGAATTAGTGCGTGAAGATCACAGGTCCTGAAGCTGAAATTGACAGCTTGTAATACAGAAGTGGTGCCATGGGTCTGTGTCTGCTGTGGGCCTTGTGGAGCACGCGTTCCCCTTGGAGGCTGGAAGTACAATTGGCAGACTCAGAACTGCAAGCAAAGGGTGACTTTTTTCCTTTTTTAGATATGTTGAAATATAAAGGTTATATTTAGGATCCAGAGCAGCCGTAGCTGCTGCCATCTCAAATACACTAAGGCACACTGGTTGTGGAGGATGTGTGGAGCGTCTCACAAGTTTTACTTTCTTTTTTTTCCCTAACAGTTTTGGGAGGAAGATTGGGAAAGTGCAACCTTCTTACTATAGAAGAGGAAAGAAAGGCTAGAGCCCTGCGGCCCATGGGTGGGGGCCAGGCTTCCAATTACAGCAGCTGTACCTTGCTGACCCTGCCTGAGTCACAAAGCTTGGCGTGTCACACATTTATATTTGCTTCCCTCTGTTTGTGTTTGGTTCCTCTTAAAATGACTAAATGTGTTTTTTTTCTTTCCTGATATTTAAATGTGCACGTGCAAATGAAAGACAAAGATGCAAATACAAATGGAGTATCCTGAGAGTAGGCTCTGTCAGCCAGTGTCCAGGTTTAGCTCACACAGAGTTGTCAGATATTTTTAACATAATTTGATTGTTTTTGTTCTGTCATCAAAACATGTACCACACAAGGCCAGCTTTTCAGCAACCAGGAAGCAGTGGCTCCCCACGTGGGCCCTTTTCCCTCGAGGGCCTGCCCCCACTCCACAGTCAGGTCTGCCTTATAGCCTTCACCCACCCGTGAACTGTGTCGCTCCAGGCTGGAGCACTGTGTTTGCTCAGGAAGGTGTGACAGGGTTGTCACAGAAACAGGAATCCTCACTGCCTTTTTACCTGACATAAGACCTTCCTAGTTTCTGTGGGATTTAAAACTATAGTCTTGAAGTTTAGACTGTCTGCAAACAGGATTGCTGCCCCTGCCTTTTTTTTTTTTTTTTTTTTTTAAGGTGCTAGAGCATGTAGTATTGTTTTCCATCCTCTCACTTTTAGCCTTTGAGTTTCTTTATGAGTTAAATGCATTTCTTGTATTCAGCAATTTTTTTTTTTTTTTTGCGGGACTGGGGTTCAAACTCATGACCTTGCACTTGCCAGGCAGGCACTTGTGCTATGGAGCTATCTCCCCAGCCGTATTCAGCATATTGTTGGATTTTGTTTTTTAATCCACTCTGCCAGTCTATTTCTTTTAATTAGAAAATTGAGTCCATTTACATTGATGGCTATAATCGAAATGTATTGACTTATGATTGGCATGTCCTTTACTTACTACTATTTACTCCTATTGAATTGGTTGCCCTATTTGGTAGGTTCTTTCTTGTCTCATTTGTGGGGTTCAGATCCTTTTGGTTCCTCTCTAAAATATTTTTTAGTAGTCTGTGTAGTGTTGGCTTTGACATCATGAAATTCTTTAGTTGTTCCTTGTCATGGAAGTATTTCATTTCTCCCTCATACTTAAAAGAGAGTTTTGCAAGGTATAGCAGTCTGGGCTGGAATTTGTTCTCATGGATGACTTGAAGCAAAATAATAATAATAGTAATAATAATAGTAGTAGTAATAATAATAATAAACAAACTGTAGTCTTGACAGGAATTAAATTGGGATGCTTGAGCTAACAGCATAGGTGATCAAACTGAAAAGATAACAGGAAGTGATAAAAACCAGGAACACGTAACGACTAGGTGCCTTCTTTTCTTCCCTCATTTCTCCTGGGACCAGGCTTCAGTGTTACAACGGTTTTGGTTTTAGAGATAAATACCAGGGCTGCAAATGCCATGGATTGGTGAAATAAGCTCACCAGGTGCCTGGGAGCCAGTCAGGGCACAGAGGGTTGGTTTGGGACCCTTTGTTTTAAGAGGGACCTTGGCCATGTGGGAAATTCTACTAAACATGTGGCCATTTAAAATAGTATTATTCATAATGGTAAAAAAAAAAAAAAAAAAAAAAGATATTTAGCAAAGGAAGGAAGAGGTTTAAAAATAAGAAATAATAAAGATACTTCATGGTGGAATTTTAAAATTACTTTTTGTTCTCCTTTGACTAACCTGGATAGTTTTTCCAAATTAGACAGTTTCATGTAGTATGCCTTCTGCTAAGGAAAAAAATGGCCAGCTACACCACAAAATGAAGTTACCAGTTCTAGGTAGACTAAAATGTTTAGAAAATTACACTGAATAATTACATGATTATCCTCAAATATATAGCACCAACTATTGTTCTGTTTATTATTTTCTCATTTAAAAGACCATTCCTTACATAAAATGAATTTTGTCTCTTATAAAGGCCATAAAATAAAATGTAAAATCAAGGTGATTGTCTTCAATAATCTGTTTTAGAACTTCAAAAGACCGAGAAATATTTCAAAACTCAGCAACTATTTAAAAATCTGTGTTCAGAAGAGCAGTCCACGTGCAGGCTCCCACCTTGTTCTCCAGGTGGTCAGTGACTCGGTGCCCTGTGGTAGACTGTGTGGTGCGGGCCACCCTGGGTGTAAAGAGCAGGAGGCCCAGGCCCAGGCCCAGGATTCAGGGAAGGGAAATGAAGTGAGTGGTGCCAGGGGGACGCAGCTAAAGACTGAGCTCCCAGTCATGTGAGGCTCCTTGCAGCACTGTGGAGGCCTCATTCCAGGCAGCACCTTCCTTTGCATCCAGACAGAAATTTGGGGAACATCTGCATAAAGCAGTATGCAAGCTCAGAAAAAAAAAAAATAGCAAGAACGGAAACGTTCACATCTGGGATGAGCCAGCCCAGCCATGAGCTCTTGCTGAGTGACCAGGCCACTCCCCAGAGGCCTGCCTTTGTGCCCACACATGTAGCTTCTAATAATTATTCGGGGGTCCCTGTCTTAAATATGAACCAACAACAAAGGTAACTAGACATTTGAGGAAAACTTTGAAATACATAGGAAATAAAACAAATTTAAATAAAGAAACTTGAAAATAGACATGAAAGTGAGCAGAATTTTTTGAAAATACTTTTATGTACAAAGTTAAGAGAAGGAAATACAATAAAAAAAAAAAAGAAACAAAGTTAAGAGAAAGTATGAGGGTCAGGGAAATAGCTCAGTAAAATAGACATTTGCCTGGGAAGTGCAAAGGCCTGAGTTCAGTCCTTGCTCCTGAAAAAAACAAAACAAGACAAAACCAAAGTATCATATTGTTCTGAGCTGAATGCTGGATGTTTTATAAAAGGAATAATCATAAGAATGAGCTCTTATTTTTTTTTTTTTTTGAGGCAGGGTCTTGCTATGCAGTTCAGGCTAGCCTTGAGCTCACTTTTGTAGCCCAGGCTGGTCTTGAACTCGCACCGATCCTCCTGCCTCAGCCTCCCGAGTGCTGGGATTACAGGCGTGTGCCACCATGCCCGGCTAAGAATGAGCTCTTATATATGAAGTATTATACAAAAGAAGAAAAACAATATTTTTTTAAATCAAAGTTATAGATAATATTGAGAGAAAATATATGAGAAGTAGACTATTGATCTGAGAAGCACATGTTCTACTATTAAAAACTTGAGAAAGAGAAAAGGGCAACAGTTATCAAAGAAATAGCACCAAGTTTTTTTTTTTTTGTTTTGTTTTTTGTTTTTTTCTCAGAACTGAAGGTCTCACTTTTCTGAATTGGATATACAAATGAAAACACAAGACATTATATGACGTACATCGTCATGAAATTTTGCAGTATAGAGAATATAGAAGAAATCTGGAGGATTCCAAGGAGATAAAAATCAGGTCACATCTAAATAGTCAGAAATGCAAAAGACTTTGAATGGAAATTAGAAGAGAAGGGAGCAACTCCTTAACACTGAGATAAAACAAGTTCTCCCTAGGAATTCTGTACCCAACCCAGTGTTAGAGAAAATGAATATTTTCATAAATGCCAGGGGGTGGGGAGGATGAGAAATCACCTGGTTAGGCAAGCTTAGGCAACCACAGGGACAGTGGTTCAATCCCCAGCACCACATGCTGCGCCAGCCCCATCCCCAGGGTGGGCTGAGCCAGCCAGAACATAAATAAAAATAAATGGAAGCCTTTAGAATATTACATTCCATGTATCCACTTACAGAAAGCCAGACCTTAGCTTGTAGGATGAGGAAGGGGGGAGGCTAAGTCCAGGGAGAGTGCAGAAGGAAATCCGAGGCTGCAGCAGCCACGTGGGAGCAGAGGCCAGGCAGTGTCGCTAGACCAGGATGTGAAGGCTGGTGAGCGTGGCTGTAGGGTGACACATAGTGGGTAAAGATGGGATGCTGGCAAGTTTACTTGGAAAGAACTTGTGTTGTGACAGAAGCGAAAAACTTGAGCCAGCCAAGATTCAGGCTATTATGTTTTTTGTTTCGTTTTGTGAGTGTGTGTGTGTGTGTGTGTGTGTGTGTGTGTGTGTGAGCCTTTGCTGGGGGCAGGGCTGGCACTGCACCTGGTGCCAAGGATTGAACCACAGTCCCTGAGATTGCCTAAGCTTGCCTAAGGAGGCCCTTTAGAGCACTGAGCCATCTCGTTGGCCCATCATTATTATGTTTTGGAGATCAGATATTCTCTTAGTGCCATAAGATGCTGAAATTGGGCCAGATGGGGGTTTGGGATTGTGGGTTAAGGAAACACAACTGAAGAGGAGTGCTGTGAAGGGGCAAGCAGAAGTGTCATGGAAAACGCTTTCATTTCATTATGGCAAGAATTGAAAAACTAAGAAATATGGTATGATGAGCAAGTAATAATACAAAGAAGCAACACATTTAGAGAGAGGCTTGGAGTAGACCACTGGTATGATGGAGTGTGTATCTCTTTACTATAACAGTATGGCTTCTGTGTATTCTTGTGTTATTTATAAATGCACTCGGTGCTGTGACAGGAGTGTTGCTAAGAGAATAACGGAGTGGAAGGTACAGGGCGAGGGATGACTTGCTTCCCATGGGATGGTCACGAAGACTGGTCCTGAGCAATGAGAGGGAGCTGTGTTGACAGAGGGTGTGTGCAGACAGAACTGCCATCTGTGAGGCAGCAGTACAGCTGGCCCAGCCTGTGGGAATGGGGCTACCGCCAGGGGGCAGAGCTTTGGCCTGGCATGCCTGATGCCTGGGTTCAGTCCTCAGTGTGAGAAAGACCGAGAGCTTAATGAACAGCTGAACATCAGAGAAAGCCAAAGCCTAGAGTTGAAGGTGTTGTAGAAGAGGAAGTTGTAGAGCTAAGCATGAAACAGATCCTACTAGACCCAGTGGTTCATGCATTTTTAGTAAGAGTGCCATCAGCATAAAAGTGCCTGTGTTTCTTCTTTTGTACTTGATAGAAACCAACCATGCTGCCCCTCAGTAAACTTTGAGTTAGTGCCTATTATGTGCTTCTAAAATAAATAGTGTAGGGCCAGAGAGATAGCTCAGTAGAATAAGTGCTTGCCTGGCAAGCTTAAGGTCCTGAGTTGAATCCCTGGTGTGTGTGTGTGTGTGTGTGTGTGTGTGTGTATGGAGAATGAATGAATGAAAGGAAGGAAGAAGGATAGATTAGTGGTAGGTATTTACACTGAGTCACATATATATGTGAGTCAGAGGATGTTCTGGAATATTAAATCTTGAGTGGCTTCAAAAGATAGCCAATCCAAATAAATTTTTCCCTTTAATTTCTATTGCCTAAATACTTTGATAAGGGGCTGGGGAGATAGCTCCATGGCACAAGTGCCTGCCTGGGAAGTGCAAAGTTGTGAGTTTGAACCCTGGTCCCACAATAAATAAATAAATAAGTACTTTGATATACTTCACTAGTAAATATTAGGCCTGTGTTTGATGTGAATGGTCATTCAAGATAATTCCAGCTTGAATTTAGGCCCTTAAGTGTGACGATTGTTCTAGGGTATGTGTGGGCCCTTACGACCTTCATAATCTAGGGAGAACTCAATTCTGCTTTTGGGAAAAGAAACTGCTTTTTAAAATGTTGTTCACTGTCATTAATATCAGAAGAAAATGGGCTAGCAAAATTGTGGACTGTAAGAATTTACATTATACCCAGAGAATAATTATTTTGAAATAATTTCAGTTGTTACTATGTCTTTGAAAATGTGCTTGTCTCAGTTACTCTTCTGTCATTGCTGGGACAAAATACCCAACACCGAAAATTAAGGAAGGTGAGGTTTTTCAGCTCACCTTTAGTGGAGGTTTCAGTCCACACTTGGCTGGCTCCAAGGCAGTGGCACATAGCAGAGGGCAGCAGCTCAGGGTGGCAGAAAACAGCAAGAGCAAAGGGAGGAGTGGCAGCTGCGGCAGTCAGCAAGCCCCTCTCCCCTCCTTAAGGTTGCACACACCCAGCACTGGCTCACAAATTAACTGAAAATTCTAGAAGTGCCCCAGTGACTACATGGGCTTTGAGGGGACAATTAGACACAAGTGATAACAGTACTCAAAGGAGAGTTCATGATATCCATACAAGAGGGAAAAGAGAGAGACAGAGAGAGAGAGAGAGAGAGAGAGAGAGAGAGACAGAGAGAGAGAGAGAGAGTGTGTGTGTGTGTGTGTCTGTCTGTCTGTCTGTCTGTCTGCTTGTCTTAGGCAGGTGGTCTTTCCCATAAGTCTTTTCCCTGATTATCCCTAAACTCTCAACAACTGTCTTTTCTGATTCAGCAACTACTGCCCCTTCTCTTTGTCCCATTGATTTATTTGGTAAATATTTGCCAACCACTTATTGTACATTATGTATTGTTCACTTTGCTGTTAGCTTATAAAACATTTGTGTTTTGATGTATTAAAAGACTTTTATTTGAATTTTTAAAGAAATGCAATTAGCAAAAAGAGCCCAGATCTACCTCTAAATTAAAATCTTGACAGGTTTGTATTAGGCTCTCTTGTCTTTCAAGTATATTATTAAAATTTTCTGCGTCATTGTTTCTTACAGGTATGCCGGAGCAATGGAAAGATTACAGGCAGAGACTGAACTAATTAATAGGGTAAATAGTACTTACCTTGTGAGGCACAGGACCAAAGAGTCAGGAGAATATGCAATTAGCATTAAGTAAGTAGGACAAGTACTTTTACAGAAATAGATTTCCTGTTTTCATGATTGCATAGACTGTCTGATGTGCATAAGAGGGAGGTGGAAAATGGAGGTTCTAATTGCAGCAGAAATCCTGCGCCTATCCAGAGAGTTTATTAATAGTTGAAAATATCTGTTGCACAACAGTTGTATGTGTTATAGGCTGCTAATTGGCATATTAGAATCCTTTCATAACATTATATTTTCTTGACTTGATGTGTGTATGTTTCTAGTAAATTCTAAGAATATAAATCACTAGACTGTCTTATTCTTATTTTGCCTTCTCAAACTGAACTAAGTAAGCATAGCAATTAGTCAAATCCAAACTCTTTCTCAATTCAACTATTAGCTATATTTTCAACCAGTCTAGAAAATATATTTTGTTAATTAGCCAATGCCATTGTATTGGCATAGATATACATTTTGTCTTCAGAATTAATTCTGTAATGTTATTGGGGCATGCCCTCTGGTAATTATTGATTTCTACTGATTAAAAACACATTTATATTCAAAAGTTATTCATTGCCCACAGGTACAATAATGAAGCAAAGCACATCAAGATTTTAACAAGAGATGGCTTTTTTCATATTGCAGAAAATAGGAAATTTAAAAGTTTAATGGTAAGTATTGATTATTTCTGTTCAGTCTATGAGGCTTCTTTTTCCTTGTTAGAAATGCCAGTTAAATTTTATAGTTTCTTGGATACTTTGCTCAGTGAAAATTTATTTAAAAGACAGTCATCGTGTAATTTTCTAATAAGATCATAAAAGCTCTAACTCAAGAGCCCCCAATTAGGTTTCCTGTTGTTTTCATCACTTTCACTGTGTTCCAGGTTTGCAGGTTTAGTTGCTCGTATCTTAGCGCCAATGCTGCTGATGACCACTGTGTAGTGACAGCGTCACCCAGCAACTTCTCATCATTGGTAGGGGTCTTGCTGGCATTGCGGTGGAGCACTGCAGATCTGGGCTGTGCCGTTGGGCCTTCCTTGGTTTCCCTTTATCTCCTCCTTTGGCCACAGGAAGGCATTGTTATTTATGGCACTAGCATTAATGAAACCCTCTCACATTTAGTTTGTTTGCATAAATGTGCAGTGGGATGCCAGAGTGGCGAGCTTCCGCCCACATCTTCTGCTTTCTGGATTGTTGAGCAAAGCATACGCCCTGCGTTTTCCACACCACAGTCAATATTTCCTAGGAATTTTATATTTAAGCGGAAATCATGTAGTTTATAGATTATTTCAAATGAGTGACAATTGCTTGACTAATTCCTAGAACATTTAGAGAGCTGGCTGGATAAAAGGGAGGGAAGGGCAGGGAATGGTGAAGGGGTTCAGATGTACTGCCCATGCGTACTGAGTGCACTCAAGGAATGTGAGTGCTGTGTACTTCACATGTGTAGGAGTCAAAATTTTTAATAGGAACCTGAATAAATTGTGGATGGAAGTTGATAATAAAGTTACAGCTTCCTAGTATATTAGTACATAGGAATATATATGTCATGAATAATGCATAATCTGATATATGCTAATCTTGCACATATGTCATATATGCTAATAAGAAAAACGTCATGTTTTCTTAAAGGTGGTCTTGTTTGTTTTTCTAGTTAGGGATTTTTTTTGAGATAATGAGAGTTTGAATATAAAATATTAGATACATTTGTAGCTGCTGCGCCTCTTGAATAACATCGGGAAAGGCTACTCCTTGATTGAAATATCACCCAACGGCCAATTTCCAGTCTCCCCCACCCCCCTGCCAAAAAAAAAAAAAAAAAAAAA